>UZAM01009359.1:4091-22105 GCA_900618415.1 Soboliphyme baturini | reverse complement strand
TCAGAGAGGCGAGAGGCCGACAAAGCCGTCGATCAACAACCTGTTAGTACAGTCAGCAAAAACATACCATTGTCCGTTACCGGAGTTCCAGCAGAACCTCGACCTCGCCTATCGAACGAGCTGTCATGTGACCAGAAATACATTAGCGAAAAAACACCAAAGGCGAAGACCAACGGCTTCTTCCATATCTACAGTGGCTTACTGTTCAATCCGGTGATTAAGGTTGGGGTAATAGTGCTTTATCTGCTGTACATATCCACATGTATCTTCGGTTGCTATGTGATCAAGGAGGGTCTACGCCCCAGCGACTTGGTACCACGGTCGCATTCGCTGATCAGATTCTTCCACCTGTTTGAACGCTTCAAGGCCATCGGTCAGCAAGTGCACATCGTGGTCAGCAGGCCACCAGATTTTTCGAACAATCACGAACGCACAAGGATGTTCGCCATGGTAGCAGAATTGGAAAGCGGTTATCACAGTATGGGCAAGAATTCGACCATCATTTTTACCAACGAATTTCTCAATTATTTGAATAGCCTTGGAGCACGGATAGACAACTCGAAGAAGATGTGGACAGAGGACCTACACGACTGGATGCGTTTCACCAGTGGCAGACAAGGATGGATGACAGACACTGTGTGGGGGGACCCAGTGAATGGCGAGGATCCCTTCGAACTGAAAGCGTTCCGTTTTCAGATAGGCGTCACCAACTTTGACTCCTCCCTGGACCAGATGAAGGCAGCGAAATTCTTCCGGCGAGTGGCCAGCAGTTATCCAGAGTTCAACGTCACCACCTACCACGAGTTCTGGCCGTATATCGACCAATACCTGTCCGTTAAACCTACAACGTGGCGCAATCTCGCCCTGTCCTTCGTCACCATGATTGTCATCGCTATAGTGCTGATACCAAACATCTACTGTGGCATGTTCATTACGCTGTCCATGTTGTCCATCAATCTCGGAGTATACGGCTTCATGGCGCTGTGGGACGTTCGGCTGGACGCCATATCCATGATCACGCTGATCATGAGTATCGGCTTCGCTGTCGACCTGTCGGCCCATATCTCGTACGGATACGTAATCGCTGAAGGAACCCCTCCAGAAAGAGCTTCAGTGTCACTGGAACTACTCGGCTACCCGGTGTTCCTCAGCGGCGTAGCAACTCTGTTCGGCGTCTGTGCCCTCAGCTACATCGACGTCCACATGGTGGTCACGTTCTTCAAGACCGTGTTCCTGGTCATCCTGTTGGGACTTCTGCACAGTCACATGTTTCTGCCCATCGCACTGACTATTCTGTTGCCGAAAAACTCTCATTACACAAACATTTTTCAATCTGTTAGCAATAAATTCAAGAAGTACTTCGGACCGCCGGAAAAGAAAATAACTCCAATCAGACTCTGATTGTGACAGTCGCTCGCGACACACGTCAACCTGTCGCCAAAGACACTGCGGTACTCGGTAGACCGCTACACTGATCCGCCAAGCAGGAAGCGAAACTGTGCAGTACAGGGCCGCCGTGGCTTTAAAACAAAATCTGAATAAAATTGTGTACAGAAATCATTTTTCGGTCCGCGTATAGCTAGATATAACCGCGAATATACGCACAGTGCATAACAAGTATAATTTTGTGATAGTTTATAGGTTACTTTTCTCAATGGAACTAAAGCACGAATATGACAGATGTGATCCTCTGTTGCGCGGGGAGGGGAGGCGAAGGGAATTAAAAAATTAGCATTAAATTGAGTAGTATCATTACATTAGATTTATTATATTTTCGCATTCCAAGTCGCACAGGGTTTAAATGAACGGATATCCCAAGTACTAAACAATCTGCAGGCTTGCAAGGGTACGGTAAATGATGATCAGAAACACTCACAAGTCGATCAAAGATTTTCTCTTCATTTACTGATTCATCCTCAATTTCTCAAGGCTCGTAATTTTCATGCTTTTTGCCATGAATTGCCACTTTCCTTTCATAGGTTAGACCGCATGATGAAAAGAATTGAATATGCTTTCTTTCTTTCTGATAATGTGCTTTCCTTCCTTAGACCGGTGTCTGCGATTAGAGCAACATTTTCTTAGACTGTATAACTGTAAGCGGATAGGGAAAACTGTCAACTCTACCTACCGAAGTTCAGTTGATTGGTCGTTTCAAAGTTCATGACAGATTGCAACGCATCACAGACGTAGCAGCGTATTGCAAAACAAACTATCTTTATGATATTAAAATTAAGATCCCGGATTGAAGCGGCGAAAATGCAGAGTGTAAAGAAAGAAAAATCAATTTCTCCCTTTACACCAACAGCTCATTGCACCGCCCCCTTTGCTTCAAGTCGCCTAGGAGGCCATTTATGCAGACCGCCGCGTATCAAACAAGGGTAGAACTAAAGTAGGTTCAATCAAAGAACATTGTCACGATCCGTAGTCGAAAACCAAATTTGGCGTTTGGGTTTGAACATTCATTTGTTCAGCCCTATTAAACGAGGCGGCCTTGCGTCCTCTGCGCTGCAGGCGCTTAAATACCATGGAACATAGTCTGCTTAAATAGTCCCCTAGGTAACTAGAAGCAAGGCATGGTGCAATAGTGTTGCTGGTGTAAAGCGAGAAATTGATTTTTCTTTCTTTACACTGGCTACTGGCGGTATCGAAAGCTCCTGCTAGTACAGTCTACCAGGAACTTCGGAGTTGCGTTTTTGAGAGCTTCTTTATCTTCCACTGTAATTAGTGCTCCTATGCTATTCCGCACTTCGGTTGCTGTCAATAATACACAACAGAGACACCGGTTAAATTTTGGGCAATGCAAGGTGAAAGAACAATATTAAACATACGGGTGCTGAAGCAGGTTTTTGGTCGACCATAACCTTTGCGATTCGGTTTTGAGTCTATTCACTGCAAGTGCAAATATGTCATAGAGGCAGAACTTGCTTAAACGTTGCCATAGACTACTGCAAGCAGGGGGGGCAGTACAGCGTGAGAATTAACAGGAAAAAATAGAAACATTCCACTTGTTCATTTCGATCGATGGCTTAATACAGAAAAATGTCTTATAAACTTAATTGGCGACGTGCTTTATTGCCACATAACTCGTACCGTAATCCGGTGAAGCGCACCAAATCAGTGCAACAGTTAAAGTGATGCAGATCAGATCTTCAGGTTCAAAGATCGTCATCACTTCACTTTGCTCTCGAACCACTTAGCTGATGTCATCCAATTTTTGTTTTTTTTTGATAATATGTGCTTCGTACACTCAGACTCGCTGAGTAGGTTTACTTGATCTATTGGATGTTCTGAGATTGTTGTATTTCTATTGAACCTCGCCCATATTCAGACAAATGTTCCTTTGTCTGGACACACACCTCTGTAAACGTTTCACCTGCATAGTGTATACAGCTTTGCCGTTAGATCTTGCGGACAACATTAGAATTCTAAGTTCAGATACACAACAGGTAAATCATAAATGTGACGCTTCAAGGCATGATTCAATGCTACTCAAGTACGGCAAGGTCACCAGGCACTCCGCCACTCAGCTGGCAGTACATCGGAGGAGGCATGGGACGCTAACTCAGCATACCAAAGTGTCAGTTGAATACAGACGCGTCTCTGTGTCCTCGAACTTCCAAAGGTACTGCGGTACGCTGTTTATTGCCTTTAAGTTGAATAGCACGAGTAGAAGACAATGAAGGACGATATCCGGTGAAAATAGTTCATGTTTCTGTACACATGTTGCTCCGCGTGACGATGACGAAAGTTGCAGGTCGAGCAGCTAGGAAGTCCACGAGGAACTCAAACCTCCCAACGGCTTCACTACAGAACTTTCGAAAAATGTAGGTCACTGTAATTGTTGAACAGGGCTCCCTTAAAATTTATCCTGGTCTGTAATAAATGTGCAAGAACAGGAGATATCGATCCGTTGCCTGTTTGATAGCAGTTAATAGTTGTCCGATTTCGATCCACTGTTCAAGGCAACAATTTTAAAAGGAATGATGACATTTCTTTTTAATGAAGCGACAGTGGAGAAGCTGAAACAGAAACTGTTTGAAGAAATCGACCGTCTAGTGATGGACATGAAAGGAATATTATCGAACATGTCAGTCATAAGTAAGAACATCCTCCCTTCAGGGTCAGAAAACAGGCTTTCATGTTCCACAGTTATGGTCGATGTCCCACATGAGGAGCTGATCAAAAGAGCCCATATATCACCGTTTTGTGAAGAACTGTGATTCGATCTGAAAGCGTACGCTGAGATGCCGCTACTGGTGAACCTTAGCGAGGGAATGAACATAAACGGGGGCGTGGATGAGGATTATGACCAATTTTTCAATGCCATCAGACTGCCTTAAACGTCAAGCCGCACAGTGACCTCAACGAGAAACCAACGGCTCAGCCCCTCAACATGGCAGCTAATCACTAGAGGAGTGCAGCTGAATGCGGGAGGAAACTGAACAACGTGTTTGCATATTGTGCAAACAGATACGAAAGGGAGAAGAATATAAAAATTACATGAGAATTAGATGAGGAGAGGCCACAGAGCGGAAGAAAAACCTGAGAGGGATGCAAAGTGATACTTGCCTAAAACAGCAGATTCAAAGGGCACTAACAAACGTCTCCAAGAACCTACATATTTACAAAGTTTGTGTGAATTGGGAGCTGCTACACCAAAAACAAATTTGAGTGAGCAATGAGAAACAATAAAAATGGCAAATGTAGAGGCAAATGTGATATAAGACCAGAATGCCATCAGGCTCTACAAATAATCGTGTTTAAAACGTCAGTCAAAGGCTTTACGGAATACATCGGGCAAACCAGCACGACTAAGTGTTGAAAGTGTTGAAGATATCAAAAACAGTTTCATCCTCATCTTCCGTGGCCGCTTCTCTTTTCGGGTCACCAACGCAGACGTGTCAGACAGTGCTTCCAATGTTTCCAATCCTGTGCCAGAGTCTGAGCTTCGGCAGGAGTCAACTGGAGTCTGGAACAGACTCTTTCCGTATATTTGCACCAGATTAATGCTGGCCGTCCCCTGGGTCTTCTGCCGATCGAATTCGCAAGAAATGGCTGCTTCGCCCCAAAAGAAAAAACAGTTTCTCCAATGAAAAAAAACGAATCGAGAAATCTCAAGCTCTATGCACCATTACATCCCTGTCACAGATCTACTTTCTTAATCTACATCATTCTGAACCCATTGAAAACGACCTCGAACTAGTCACAATTTGGACACAGGCCGATTTTCGTAGAGGATTCTTTCCCATCGACCATATGCATGTCATCCAGAAGCTGACAGAAGAGTACAGCGAATAGCAACTGCCACTTTGTTTCGATTTCATTAGCTAAAAGAAGACGTTCGATTCTATAGAATTGTTGACGCCTATGCTAAGTGCCTTCCACGAACTTGGCATAAGCCTAGTCGAGGAATCTCATCATCCTTTTCACGACTGATATCAAGCTGTTCAGCGAACCGTCCACGTCGCATCAGGATCCAATGAGGAGTGTTCCAAAGTGATATTATCTCACTCGCTCTTTGTCTGAAGCCTTGGAATCGCTTTTCAGCAGACCAGACTGGTGGCGGAACATCAATATTGATTGACAGCAACTAGTGCGCTTGTTATTTATGGACGACCGCATCGGCGTGGCTCTAACAGAAGATCCTGTGGCTGCAATGAGAACTTCTCCAAGACGAAGTGAATGCGAAATGAACATTGCTTCGAGGAATAAGAGCGAATATCGAAGAACTCTAAGAAATAACCAACAATGCATACCTTGGCCGCCAGGTTAACTGCATGAACTCGCTAGACAGGGAAATCAGCAGAAAAATTGGGGGAACAGTTCTGGGGGGGGGGCAGCTTCATTATTCGACAGTGAGTTGCCCATGCAGCCGAAGAAAGAACTGCTCGATTTAACCGTTCTACCAGCCATGAAGCTGACGTTAACAAAAGGAGTGATGGAACGTTTGCACGGTGTCCTCCTGAGTTCAAGTTCTGAATGCGAAAATTCGACAACGCACTGGATTAACAAACCTAATACCCGCCTTCTACTACGCCATGAGAAGATGGTCGGTAATATGGCTCGCCTGATGGACATCCTTGTGCATGTCAAGAATAGAAAGCTAGGTTGTGTTGCACCAACAACTTCGACTGGGTCGTCCATGAACACGCAGGGCTGACCCGATGGTCAAATTCCTTGATCAGCAATAAAGGCAAAATATTAGAGGAGCGTCAATATCTGTTGATGGCGCACCCACAGTGAGAAGTAGTCGGAAAACGGAATTGCTTTTCAGTTTTCGATGGGAATGCTGCACAGCGAGCTTGATTGATTGCCTTCTACTGCCAACAATATTTGGTACATAACATTGGGTAGTAATTTACGAATGCTTGCGACGCATCTGGTACTGATTCATCATATTATAACATCATTATGTACTATATTGATCAGTGTATCTACAATATTATTATAATTGTCAGTTATACGGTGGGTCAAGAAAAATGGCAGCCTCATAATCAACTAACTAACAGAGAACAACAGTCTCAGACGCTCTGCCATTACCACATCCGGAAACCAAGTTGATTTGCAGTTAGGAAACCTCAGTTTAAGACCGTACCTTTGAGAGTACCAAGTCTAACGATTACCGCTTGCAGCGCTGCTCCTGAAGCTAAAGCATATCCTGCAACGTTTATAATATCGTTCGTTTGCCAGTGGTTCTTTTTCAATGTTGCGTAACTTTGAGGATGTTCGCCATAATATGCTGCGTTGCATTTGTTATCACTTAATCAATCTACGGATAACAAAACAGCAACAGCAAAATAGTTAACAGTGATATCTGGCCTTGATAAAAAGGTGTCGCCGATTAACGTAGGCTTTGAGAACAGTTGCAAAGAGCGTCTTGCTCCTTTTTGCAGAAAGGATTTCACAGAAATTTCTTCCTTGAGGTGTTTGCAGGTCTTTTTGTCCACGTTTGCATGCAAGAGCAAATTCTCGTAAAAGAAAATTCCTCAGGAAAATTTTCCTCTTATTTTGGGAACCTTCGTTTTGAATTGCCCTATTTGACCTCAGTGAACTATTCTGAACAGCATTTTTTTTCCAGAAGAGTGGTTGCAGTCATTTTTTCATATTCGGTTCCTGGTTATAGCGTTGCAAACGATTCACAAACAGTTTTGTGTAAAATAGAGCTCCATCACGCATGAAAACAGGATGTGGTTCCACGCAGAAAATAAGGCTAGGAATATATCTGCATTTGCTCACTCTCGACATAAATAAAGTCGCCGTTCGACAGAATCGCTTCAAAAAGCTTGAGAATCTTTCAGCAACCTTCGTTACTAAAGCATTATTATGGACAACCTGAGCGTTCATGCATGACCTCTGCACCGCTAGCAGGGAAGCTCTAAGAGATTGAGACAGCAATTCTTTTTCTGAGGATACGACGGCTACATTTGTAAATAACATCACAATGTGGTTTCAGCAGATTTCGGCGATGACAGCTGACATAGAAAACAAGTGAAAGCTTTTTAAGAACAGCTTACTCATGGCTGTCGCTGATTTCCGTAGTGAAGAAAACGAGTTAGCAGGCTGCCTGCGAATCAGAAACGAAATTATTCCTAAGCATCAGAGGTTCAACTGACTGTCAGCGAGAAGAAGTCTGCATTTAAGAAGTGGGTTGGAAGCAAACAGCCTTCAACTCGAATGCATTACGAAGAAGCAAGCAAGAAGGTATCGAAGGTTGATTCATGGGAAAGGTTCAGTAAGGAGCTGGAACCGAATTTCAAGACTACAAATAACGTGTTTCTTAAAAAACTATCCGACACCACTGGAAGAACAGAAAGGCGGTCTATGAATTCGGAGGGTTAAGCATGAATGCTCTTTTACCAAGAACGAGAGCATACTTCGGCGATGAGAAAATACTTTGAGCAATTCTTTGCGCCAGAATAAAAGGAGGAAGACTTTCCCAGAGTGCAGTGAACAACGGATTAATCATTCTGAAGTGGCATAAGTTTCTAAAACCTTGAAAAGTGAAACGGATGCCGGCATCGCTTAAAGTATGTTGTGCCTAACAAGCTGCAACGGCAACTGGAAAAACATTCGTGAACTGAAGAACAGGGACTGTTGCACGGAAGTTTAAGAATGGAGACCATGGCAAGTGTTCGAATTATAGGGAAATAACCTAATAGAGCCTGCCATTTAAGGTTTTCGCAAAAATACTAGAAAGGAGTTATCGTAAAACAACTGACTCGAAGGTACAAGATGAACATAATGGCTTCAGGTCAAACTGAAGCACTTTTGACCAGATCCCACTAACGTCAGGTTGTTGAGAAATGGTGGGAACGTGAATTCACACATTTGGTTTATACGTGCGTTGTGGATCTGAAGAAAGCCCATGACTGTATCTCACGCAACAAGCAATTAGCATTACCTTAAACATATGGAGTAGATGGGCATTCAGTACGAGCCATACATTGACTGTACGTTAATGGAAAATGTTGTCAGGGTAAATGGCATTAAACCGGGACTTTCCAGTATTGGCAATGATCTCAGTCAACGTTACGTTCTGCTCGCTCTCCTATTTGTGTCGCACATTGATAGAATGACCAGGGTGATGATCATATCAGCACAGCTGTGAAGACAAAAAGACAAGTTGCTGCTGCAGGTGACCTCATCCCGTTGAAATATTCTGAAACTGCTCTCCAGCTCTCTCTGGAAACGTCGTAACCAAGTTGGGCATGCATGTGAACTGTCTAAGACTAAAAGGCTAGTGCTTTCTCGTTCCTCTGCTCTCGGGGTCGTGCTTACTGGTGATGGAAAATGGGAAGAACATACTTACTGGCAAATTGGAATGTCCAGTGTGATTCAGCGTGAATTAGGCCGAATCGTTGTGACTAAGCTAAAGGCTAGGTTCTCTGAGGTCAAGTCGATCCTCATTTCAATATTGATCTACGACGATGAGCCTTGGACCATGACTGAAAAGCATCGAACCCAGATACAGGCGGCTGAGAAGATCACTGGGCTCAGCGTTTCGACATGCTTCACTGATGAGAAATCCAGGAAAGCCTTGCTGTATAACCGCTGCTTTACCAGACTGAAAAATTAAAACTGCGATAGTTTGGCGACGTTTTGCGAATGCTTTCACAAATGGAAGCGAAAGAACAATTATTCTCCTGACCAACTGGCTGAAGACTCTAGGAACAAGCAAGAACGACAGACTGTGCCAGTTGCCTTCTGCCGAAACTCAAACGTTAGCACAGGGTTAAGAATGCTGGGCAAACTGTCTGACGCATCTGCCTCCGCGATCCAAAACGACAAGCACTCATCGACAATGACGGACCTTACAATACAACATGACCACGAAATTTCGTCGTTGTTCGACAAAAACACTCAGAAAGCCGATGGTACGTTATTAACAGCATGAAAGCTCTGACGAAAAATATGATTTTAACAGAAGTCAAATCATTAAAAAATTTGCATGCGGATTAATAATACAACAAACATAAACACTGAATTTGTCTTCTGCATTAAATAGTTCAGTTTTGAAATGGAACACGTGCACATTAAAATTAAATCAGCACATGATTTAATCATTTAATCAATAAATCAAGCACAGCTTGACGGAGCAAAACTGAACTTCACCATTCATATGGAAACTAAACGGATGAACTGAATCGGATTTCTGCGGATCGATGAATTGCTATCAAATTATGACTGATACACTTTTCCGACTCGACTTCAAAAATATGCAGGTCATCGATGCCTGTAAATCTCAAATAGACTTTTTCTGTTAATCTTTTATTTTTTTGATAACACGAAATGGTGCGTAAGTGAAACTCGCAGGCAATAAAAGGATTAGTAAAGTTATTTTTTTAAAAATCTTTCATAGACAATAGATAACCGGGATACACAAGGGTGGGTGAGACAGTGTAAATGTACGACTGAGGCGGCAATTATTACAATTATTTTTTTTGAAACCGAATTTAATCGGTCCAACTGAGCCGCCCTCTGTTTCTAGTCGCCATAAAGGACGATATAGGAGGGTAGTGACAGGACAGAACGGTTCTTGAAGAAATACGGCATTAGGAAAATATGCTGTTGCCAGAGGTATGGATATCTTCTGTATAAGAAAGGAGTCCTACAACAAGAAGATAGTCCAAGAGTAATCTGTCGGCTAAAACGTACCTTCAGCGGCGTCGAGATCGTAAGAATTTGACAATAATCCGAAGAATATTGGACTGTAGAGTTATGCCTATGTAGAATTCAATGATATGCCAGATCGCAGCATTGCGAAATATTACGTCATCCCGTGGCAATCAAGCACGATAATTCAAAATGCGGCAAATTCGACAAAATATGAAAGATTAGAAGCCTCAACAGTGCAAAAATAATGGGGGGAATACAATATGCAAAATAATAGACGGGAAGAAAGGTGCACGATTAACTGACCCTATACACCGCTACGGCATCATCACCGTTCCACTCCTTAATCCCACATATAAGTTGTTTTTCAATGTGCTTTATCTCATGATATATTTTTTAAATTGCACCAGCAAAAATTGCTGCATTTGTTGCGTTCCTGAACTCAAGCTACGAAACCGGTTTCAATATGATTCCATACGCCGGATAAATACGCCATAGATTAACAAGTACTACGGTTAAATAGAAAACTGTTGTAAATGATGTTGCGAACTGGGCAGCAATCGTTCACTGTCGTCAGTCTGTATTAATTGATGTTAATTACAAATTTAATATATGCAAAAAACGCATTCATTTCGGTAAATTATTAGTCAAACCAGAGATTCGCTACGTTTGAAAATTCTTCGAAACAATTTATGCAATAGGTACTACAAAGACGCTACAAAATGAACTAATGATCAAACACGTTTTTATTGGTTACGGCGGCTGATTATTTTTCGCGATCGTTTTCGCCATCTGTAATTTCTTAAAATGGTGTGACAATGATTAAATTTGTACCTACACATCTAAAAGCAACTGTAGAAAAATCGAACAGAACCGAGTCGTTTTTGTACGACTTCGATTGGCGCCTAGCGGCGAATGTCTTTGAGTGCATTGTCTCTCGAGAGCATGTTTATAACGTAGTCGGCATTGGGACGTGTTCATCGTATTGATATGAAAGTCACCGTGTATTTTGGCCCCACCGGAGTCGTCGTACCTGTTAGCGAAAATATGTTGATCAAAGACCTGATTTACGCATCCGTCAATCGTTACAAGAAGGCGACATTCAAGGTAAAACTTATCGCTACTTTTTTCCCATCAAATTGTATAATTGCAACGGTCACTAGTTTGTTTTGTTGTTTTTTACGAGTAACCGGCCGAACGTTGGCTTCGATGGTTTTTTCCTTGCAAACAGCCCCGTTTCGACGGTCGGCTGTTTGAACCTACGTCAAACTGCCGATCGCCGACCACCGACCACCGACCACCGAGGCTGGTTCGTTGCCGTGTTGTTTCTGTTTGTGGCAGCGGGTTGGGTAAACAGGTGTTGATGGCAGCCTGCTGAGAAAACACGCCGAGATTTTTGTTGAAATCGCTGACGCCTGTCGAACAACCTCATAGCTGGCTCAAACATACGTCATCAGGCCGGTTTCCCTCGGTTCGGCCAAGAGCTATTTCTTCAGCGCACCCTCGAGTTTCTTGGCATAAACGCGTGTTGAGAAAAGTTATAGTTTTTATTAGTGCAGTGTGTCGTATCGCAGATTGATAAATCTGATGATGTTTAGGTGATGGCAGGCATCGACTGTTTAGTGACTGATGAGGTGGCAACTCGTTAGCAAAAATGAGGAATCGCTTTTGGCACATTCTCTGCTATACAGTGTGGGCAATTCGATCGTGGCTGACTTAACTCGTTTTCTATGCTGACTCTGTTGGTTGCCTCAAAAACTGCTGTACTATCGAAGATGCTATGTACAAGATCGACTTTCACTCCGAGGCATATCGAAAGTCATTTGTCAATTATCAGTATTTACGGTCAAATTCCTAATCGACCATACCAAAGAAAAATTTCACTTATCGAACAAACTTTGTTTCTATCATTTATAGCTTTTTAACACATTGTCTTGTGTTCATTTTTATGAAAGTGAGTGGCAGCTTTTCGTTTTCTTTCGGGGCACATAAGTAAACTGAATTGAATTTAAGAGAGGCTCACAGAACGTCCAACCCGATCTGTTCTGCTTTTCATCCCCTAGCGGTTCATCACGTTTTAAGCAGACTAGATAAACCTACTCAGGGAAAACTGAACTGCACCTTTAATCTGCAGACCTTCAGCTGACATTCGCAGACCGCTGACGGAAAGTTTTACTTTCTACGCAGATATCGCAAATCACCGGTACTTGCTATGCTGTGTGCAACGTTGTAGGTCGAATCGATAGGCAATCGATTATAATCAGGCCGTTCGTTGGATCTCTGATTATATAGTTAGGTTATCTGGATTCAACCGAGGTGATCCTTAAAATCGTGAACAAGTCCTTCAAGACCTGGCTTTTAAATTCCAGCGAATTATCTTAAGCGATGGCAAACATTCGGTATTCAGTATCCGGACTACGTCAGCAAAAAAAAATTATCATTTTTGAGTATTCTTCTACTGAACACAGACTCAGAGAAGATCTGGTTCGCACATTTCACTGCCAGATGCATAATCAGTCCCCATGCAATTGAGAGTTGTAACCCGCTGGACTGAATCCATGGTGATCACCTCTCTATTTTTGTCGCATTCTCCTCTGTTCCATGAGGATAATAGCATCCTCTACCGATATATTCTTTCAAGCCTTTTTGTAAGAGCACTATAATCTTTTATACCTGCTTCTGTGTGACTGTACTTCCTTAAGAAAATGAACAGTACTAACTTGACTCTCGTAAAAGCTAGATGTCCAACGATGGAAAATATGATCATTGCCTGCTACGATTTTTAAATAAAGCCTTCCGACCGTTGGTCTTCTTTGTTGAAGAACTGTTGAATCGGAAGATCTCTGTTGTTATTATACCGGCAACAACGGCTCGGAAATCTGTTAAAATTAAAATTCACCGTGGCCTTAAACGATGTTTATATTTAGGATGCTATTCTTAAAGAAACTATCATCGATCAGTCGAAGTATCTTGCTTCTTAATATAGTAAGCGTCCTTGAAAGCCCGGTTGACCTTGCCTTATCGAGACCCAGTATGCTCAGTCAGTTAAGCAACAGAAAGGTCATGAGTTTTAGCTCCGATTCGATCACTCGCCTTCCTTGCTTTCAAGCTGGACAAATGAGTGCCATTGGGTGGGAAAGAATCAGAAGATCATAATGTTTGCCATATGCTTATGGACTCTTCCTTTAAAAGGAGTCCTGTCGATGGCATAGTTGAAATGTCGGTCTTCTTTACATTTTTGTGATTTGGTTACTTCTGGCACAATTTTTACATCAAGTTAATTTTGTCGCTCTGATCTCCGTTTCTGTGTCACCACTCAGAAGTGCCTTATTTCAGACTCAACTCCCAGTTATATGACAAGCATAAGCTGTAGTCATCTGTTTGTGTTTCACAAGGTGATACTCTTTTATAAACCTCAGAAGGAACAAAGGCGGAGACTCAAAATCAGGAATTTTCCGGTTCTAAGTCAATCGCCTTGTCGACTGAACAACTCAGGTCTTTGACACAGAAAAAGAAAGCGACGTCACGCTATAAATTTCATGAAAAGAATGATGACGCCACAACTGGCCTCTAGTCATAAGCGTGTAATCGAAACCTGCATCCTAACGGCTAGAAAATTAGTATTTTTTCATTTACCTTATTAAATGATTTTGTTGTCAACTTTGATCAATACCGTCTTGCGGACGAACTAAAACTTTGCCAAAGGAGTGAATTACTCCCAGAGCTAGAGAAGGTGATTAGCCGAATGGTAATCATCAATTAATAACGACCAGTGGTTTGGAAGTTCGTTTCAAAAGTGTGATGCGGTTTAATCCCATCCAAGGTTTATGAATTTGTCAGCTTTTAATCTGCCACAACTTCATAATTTCTTGCCATTCTTCACTTGACTGGAATGGTGCGTTTCGATAGACAATCGAGTCTGCTGTATTTACTATAAGTTTTCAGTGTTTTCTTCTGTTTAAACAATTTCAGCTGTGGTTGATGCTAGATGTTGTGGATATGAGCGATATTAAAGACAAATATGCTTGGATTATGGCATATTTTCCTTTGCCTTGCCTCCTTGTCCGACCTTGTTTTGTCCTAATAATGTCGACGTCAGATGTCACATTATCAGTCAGACCAATGAAATTAACAAGCCAAATACGTTCATACGTAGAGAAGATGTGCAGTTCCTTTTTCAGTAGTCAAAATCAACTTTGACAACGATCTCATGTGAAATTGCTTGTTTGTTTACAGTACGCTTACCAGTGGAATTTTAAAAAGAACCATAGTACATTGGATCCAGAGAGAAAACATCTGAAATAAATGCAGGATGTGGGGAAATACAATCGATGCAACACGTTAACACAGGTTGGTCTATTTTTGACTAACACCAGCATAGTAACGTGTCTTAAAAATCATGCACAAACAGTTCTTACTATTGGAAAAGGCCTACGTTCAGAAAGTATTCACAACCCGTATTCTCGGCTTGAGGATGACCAGTACACCAACTACGTCGACAGTTGCTATTCACAAATTATCCAGCATAATCACAGTCATCATCATCATTGCCTGAACATGTTAATCTTGGATCGCAGAAGCTAGACTGTTGATATTCTGATTATCGCTACTCCCTTGCATAAGAAAATGCAATAAACACATAAAATTGAAAATACGAAAACAATCGATTGAAAAATCAAAACTTTGCTATTGACCTGAAAAATGTCTGTGAAATGCAACGCTTCTTCGACCACATGAAAATCATAGAAATATTGCCAGAGAGATTGCTTTCAACAGGTTTCACGATCTTGCACAATTCTTTGGTCATAAAACATTCTTTAGCAGTCTGTATGGCTATGATTAGCCTGCGGCTGTTGGTTAGATGCTGTTAGAGAATTTGAAATACATCAAGCACCGCTTTCTTTTCAAAGGAATAATCATATGGTGAAAACGTCATTCAACGTCCCGGTGGGGTTGATCTGTGTTCTCTATCTTCTGATGCTAGTTAGTGTTTTTATCTTAGTACAGTTCTCTATAGAAACCTTTCCTCTTTTTAAAAATTTTTTTCTTCACGATAACAACTCTCACACCCATCTTTTGCCATAAGAGCTAAAGTATATTTTTCCCCAACAGTCATTCTTTGATTTCGCTGTACATATATGCATTTGAATGTTCAGACGTGTTCTTTTTCGTTTGTTAAATGCTTTGTGACGTTTTGTGTATTTGAGCTTTGATTTGTTGTTGCGTTCATTAATCATGAATTGATTCGTTTAATTCGTGATTTTCCGGTTGACTTTCATTATTCTTGTTCCAGAGTTATTTCCCATCGTGTACAGAAATTGTCTTCGTTATATATTCACGCATTTCGTTCAAGACCATTAATTTTCATTTTCTTCCATGAAAGATATCGAATTGATTATTTAATTCCTGTTGGAAAGTTTTTCTTTAATATTGCCTGACATCGTCACAAAATGTTTTATCTTTTCAAACCTGAGTACCATTCGAATTTGCATCTGACGATGAGTTGGTGACTTTTTCTTAGATGAAACTTGTTTAGCACTGCTGCCGCGTTGTGCCACTACGTCACGCACTGTATCGATCATGGATATGCAACTTACCACAAGCCATATCGTGAGATTCGCTTTCGAAGTTTCTAAGCACTTATGGATTATGCGTGCGAATTTTGTTTCCATTTCCATTGCTGCTGTCTGTTTATGACAGTTTCCTCCTCTTTCAAATTGAACTTTCGCTTTCTAATTTACTTTACGAATATGAAGTTCGCCAAAGCTTAACGAAAAACTTACTTCGTAGATTTATTACTTTCTTACCATTTGGATGATATGCTTTACAGCGTATACTGTAAAATTTTAATCTAGTAACTTTGTCTCTGCGCGTATAGCAAAACCTCTTCGTTTAATACAACTATCACTTTCCAAAGCATCACAGATTCAATTCTGCTCTTCCCATACCCACTCAGTCATTGACATGATTAGAGGAGAATAATTTATTCCTTATTACTGTCTAACATTACTGTTAGTTTTCAATGTTATCTAAGTGTAATTCTACACCAGTGTTGCGTATGTATGTGCTGAATGCATTTATTGACGAAATTTGCATGGTAATGAAAATAACTCATAACCCCTCCAAGACCAGGTTTTGCGGCATACTGTACCATCTCTTTGTTCGTAGTTGCTTGAGGATAGAGGGGGGAGGTGGAATTTAAGCACGCCACCGCTCGATGGTATTTGAGTACCTGCACTGTCAGATGAATCTCGCGTCATTTTGTTCACGAACGAACGACGTTGGAGTAACTGGTAGTCTGTATCTGCTACCACTTAGTCATCGTAAGCTATTCGTAAAGGAAAGTGTACCAAATGGCGCGTAAATGTTCGAAGACCAGATATGGAATTAATGCTATGAAAGGCGCGATTTAACCTAGATTTTCTCATACCAATCTTCTTAATCATATACATGTTCACTTGTAAACTTATTGTGTGAGAAATACAGTTAAATACTTTCCTAAACCTTTTTTTGTCAATGGGTGATGCAGAAGGAAGCTCCAGTTAGTAACCGGGGGGGGGGTGGTGGTGTGCAGGGGAGCTTCCAAAATAAAACGACGAGATATTTTCGTCATATCACCTACCCAACTGAACAGAAGACAATTGTCACTTTTTGGAAAACGCGTATCGGATCGTCGCAGAGTCACACTGTTCGCTCGAACGACGAGGCTGCTAACAGAACATATCAGTTATAATGTATTCGCATTTGAATCCCGCTATCACTTTGCTGGTAGTGATTCAAAATCAAACGGCCAGGCAGCAAATGAGCGGAGCATTCTGTCTCCTAAGGTAGCAGGATCATAGAATTTTGCTGAGTTTAACGCCACCATCGCCTCTGGTTCGTAGCTGCAGTGGTGGTGTTCCGCACCTCAGTGTACGAGGTGTTAAACCTGAAGATCAGATTCAGTCTGTTTTTCAAACTGTACTTCCTAAGTCTTAGAAAGTGATTATAATTATAAAGTCCGTATTTCCGTTGAGGACATTAACAAAACCTGCTTATGACAATATCAGACCTGCAGATGTTGCGTTAAAGCTTGCGATTTCCGTCTACAAACGGCAAACAATCGATCACCGATTGAAGCATGAAAGAGCTTTTAATTAATTCACGAATTTCCTTAAATAATTAGGCGCATTCTTTGGTATCTTTTTGAGTAGATTGTTCGTCACATCGGTAACAAGGTTTAACTCAACCGCAGTCTTGTGTTGACGAAGTCTTGTCTCGATTAAACGTCATGGTGCTATAAATGATGTGTATCTTTAGACTTTAACGTCTTGATCCAAAGTTGAGAATCGCAAACGATTATCGACAGAAAGCTCTCTGCGTTAGTTGCAGTAGAGTATGACTCATCGGATGAGTTGCTTATTTCTTTGGTAAACTTTTATGTTTCTTTTAAGTTAAGTGCTTTCTGCACTGAAGCGTAATTTTCACACTACAATATGGCATTTGCTATGTCATGAAGTGTTCTTTACCAGTATGATGTCATGCCAGACATTAATAATAATCTGGCTTTCTTTGCACTAAAGGAATATGAAACAGATTTCGAGCACTGACGTGAAGAACATGATGCTACTGATAATTTACATCGTACAGGTAACAAGGGCATGAAGATCTTAGATGTTAGATGAAATACCAGAGCATATCTCACAATACGCCAATTCTCTTTCATTAAAAGATTTGCTGCAGCCTGTGTAAACGAGCAATTATGTTTCAAGGTCTTTTACCAGGAAGTTGGAATCCTATCGTCTGACTTGATTTGTGTCTAATCTTTCACATATTTTTTTGTTTTAAATTATCTAGTTCTTTTTTGTCCCTATTTTCGTCTTTCGTATCTGTCATTTTCATTCCTTGCTGATATTCAACTA
>UZAM01009352.1:5573-20267 GCA_900618415.1 Soboliphyme baturini | reverse complement strand
TAATTTCTTTTTTGCAATGATTATTCTAAATTTAGTGAGTGCAGCCATACAACATTGTCTACAGGACGATGGAATTAGACAGGTAACACGAAATATAAAATGTATTGCAAAATTATGATCATCGTGACCAGTATGATCTGAAGCATCGACAATCTACATAATGCTTGTACGTAACAAATCGTTTGACGATTGTTATGATGTATTTTTCTAATGTAATCCAATGTAAATAACATAATATATTGCATTAATGAAAGTATGTCAGTCGTTATCGACCTGAATATGCAAAAACTTAAGGGGCATTTTTGATTTTGTAACTTTAAAAAAATGTTCTCAATGCAACCTTAAAGTTTCCTACGCTTGAGCAAGAGCAACCATCTTCTTCATCCGGCTCTGTCTCTTGTTTTTCTCTAGCATCCAGAACGAGGATAGAAATAATGACCTTGCACGGTTAAACAGGAATGGGTATGCATCGCGTCATAAAGGGCCCGTCATGTAAGCAGCTACTTATTTAGCCTACCATTTAGCGTGCACTTATGCATTTTGTGTTTTTCCTTGCTGTTCTTTTGTGCTGAAAGATATGGCCATGTTCCCTTTATAAAGCAACTGAATACGTTTATTTACACTGATACAAAGTATCACAGGCGTTCTTCAGGCAGATCACCATAGTTGGATATAGCCACAGGTAAATGATCAGCATTTTTGTATTCCTCATGGAAACCAGATCCGTTGAAAGGAGGAAGCTGTTCTTTTAGTAACGTGGTGACACCGCGTCTGTTCTTGTTGTGCGTTTGACATGTTCTGAGCAGATGTAAAATCGAGATGATTTTTTCGACACGATTCTATCTGTTGAAGTCTTAATGTAGGCCAAGGTGTTTCACTTTGGGGGCCACGTCGCTTATTTTTTCATGACCTTCGACGACTGTCGCATACAGTTTTTTCGAGCATTGTGTTTTCAATTTTTTGCCGTAAGTAATTTCTTCTGTTTAATATAATCTTTTCAGAGGTCTATAGTTTGATTTTAGTGCATTTTTTACCGGGTTTACTGGCCGAGGGAAAGGGTGTAAGATGGCAAATTTTTCTTTCCTGATTACTTTCGTAGTTCTGCCTTTGCACCCCAAAGAACTGCTGCTCAACGATCAATAGCATTCTTAAGTAGATTGACCCCGTTTATTGTTTCTCTGTGTCAGTTTTACTGCTGTTGCCTTTTTTTAAATGTATACAACAGTAATTTAGTGCTCGGATTTTTCGACTCCAAGTTTCGTCCGGTAAAAAGTGTGGGCCGACATTCTGTACTACTGAGGTTATGAAGCGGGATTCATGACATGAAAAAAGGCATTTGACATAAAGCGATGTCATTCATGCAGAAGACAGTGAAACCTACAGGAAGAGGGGGATTAGAAGAGTTGCCTTTGAACTCCTAGGTTGACATTGGGATTCGTTAGTTGCTATTTTAAATTACAGTACTGTTATTTTTAAGCGCTCTATAAAATATACATAATGGCAGAAATGATCGTCGACCAGAAACAAAATATTACACCAAAAAATTGAATGGAATGATGCTTATGTTCTGTCGCTCGTAATGGATAGCGTTTCTATTGTCAAGGTGCTTTGAGGAACCGTGGCAATGCGCATTGGGGTGTGCTTCTTCATCTTCCATCCCTCTTCTCCTGCCAGGTCTCGGAGGCAGACGCGTCAGAGAAAGCTTAAAACGTTCCCGATCCTGTGCCAGAGTCTGAGCTTCGGCAAAGGATAACTGGAGTCTGGAACAGACTTCCATATATTTACACCAGGTTAATCTTGGCCGTCCCCCGGGGCCTTCTGCCGGTCGGATTTGCAAGGAACAGTTGCTTATCCTTCCTTTCTGGAGGCATTCGCAACACATGCCCAAGCTATCGCAGCTGTGACCTCAATCTGGAGAAGCAAAGGCTGTAATCCAAGGCTCTTCCGGATGTCACTGTTCCGAACTATGTCGAGACCCGTAAGGCCAGCGACTCGTCTAAGAAAGCCCATTTCAGCAACTTGTACCCGGGTTCGAAGTTTTTCAGTGATGGTCCACGATTCATGGGGATAAAGATCGACTTGAATATTGAGAGCTTAGTTTTCAGACTGAGCACTGTTTTAGTCACAGTGGATCGGGCTAATTCACGCAGAACGCCACTGGCTAGTCCAATTCGCCGGTCAATCTCTTCCTCCAATTTTCCATCACTAGTAAATGCAGTTCCGAGTTACTTGAACTTCGCCAATGCTCCACTGCCTCTCTGTTAATCTGAAGAGAGCAACGGGCAGGAGAACGCGAAAGCACTAGGCTTTTCGTTTTAGATGCGCATTCTGGCTTACTTCTCTAATTGATCCCTTTGAATATGCTTGCCGTGTTAATCCCCTTGTAATGGCTGTGTGAGATGTTAATTTTTGACGGAAGAACCATGTTATGCAGTGTAATGTTTAGCCATTCCGGCTTGAAGATGGTAGATGAAAATCGGCAATCGTTGGCGTTAGAATAATTGTAGGTCTTCCGTATACTTTCTTAATGGGCTCATTTATGCCGCTGTTTTCATTAAGATCTCCATTTTCGTACAATTAGCCATGAGTGTCTTATTTTAAATGCAGAGTTGACAGCAGTCATGTATCAAGCATATTTTTCCTCTCTACAGCGTGATACTCATGTCGCAACCTTGAAAGAAAGAAACGCGATTGAACCTACAGGGGCTCAACCATTGGGCATCTCGATTCTGACTCCGACATTTTACCGACTGAGCATTTCCGGTCTGTCTTGGTAAACCTTGCCTATAGCGAGTTGCCGTGCTTCTGTCTAAAGAACTTTCCAGACCACCGTTTTTAGCAACGGTTTTACTTCACAGCGCCAAAGTTGCATTCGGGAGAGAAAAGCATCCACTTCAAAGAAACAATATGTTGAAAGATCATTGTTGTTTATATTTTGATAGTCGCTTTGTTGTTTTTTAGTGTTTAACGTCATAAAATTGCACTAAATTGTTTCTTTTCTGTCTGCTGAAACCGTTTTGTGATTTTGTACACAGTTTCAAACTTTCTATTGTCATGGCACTAGTTCTCTGTTGATAGCCTATTCCAGGACAGTTGCAAGGCTTTATATAAGGAATCGAATCGATCAGAAAACTGGTTGAAAAAACTCACTATTAAATTGAGTTAACTGTTCCACTGACTCGTTAAAGTTCGCAAATACTGACTTTTTTGCTGTTGACTTTAGATTTACTTTTTCATGTCACCTCCTGAAGCTTTCTTTGAGCCGTGATCAGCTAACAGAAATATAAATCAGGTTTGGATGAGGTTAATTCGGTTTCGATCAACCGTGTTTTGACATGTTTTTTATAATAGCAAGGAGTTGAAGAGGTTTGCCATTGGTAACTTTTCTGAATATTTCCGCGTTGTTAACATTCACCAGTGACTTAAATTCTTCTTATGTGTTGTGTTTCAGGTTTAAAAGCGAAACTTTTCGCAATTCCTATCTTTAAATGTTGTCGAAGGCGATGAAGTCGCCGTTTGTCTGCCGAAACGGAACTAGACGGCGCAGCAGAGCATCATTTCTGCGAACGCCAAGATCGGCCAATCGTTTGCTGACAAAAGGTTCACACATAAAGGTAAAGTACCCTATTGCCTAATATCTGCTTGCGATGTGACTATACGCTTATGTTTCGTTTAGGTATGCGTCAGAGTACGACCGCTAACTGCTCTGGAAAAGTTCAGTCCGGCCGGCAGAAGCATCGTTGCGATCATGGACACCAATGTTCTCGTTTTCGACGCCCCTGAAATTCAACAGCCCAGTTACTTCAAGGGCACCGTAATTCGGTATATCTTCTTGCATGTGCTTAATAAACTGACTTAGTTGGATCGATCAACGTTTCAGAATTTGTATCGTCATCTATTTTCGTCAGTCAGTCTGTTTCTATGACCGTTTCGGATCGCGGACGCAGACTCATCAGACAATGTCTCTAATGTTGTCGATATTGTGCCAGCGTTTGGGTTTCATCAGAAAATAACTTTAGTCTTGAGCGAGAGTGCCGAGAAATTTGCCCCTCGATATTATTGGCCATTCCCGGGGTCCATGGGAAGGTGATAGTTGTTTCACTTTCCTTTCTGGAAACATTTTCAAGACGTATCCAAATCATTGCAACTTTTACTTCTCAATGGCCTCTGTTTGAGGAGATGTTCTCAATTCTGGCTATAAGCTCTTTTTGATTGTGTCGTCCGCGTTGAACCTTATCGGAAGTGCTATAATGGCATCACTTTGTGTGCTTGCTCCGTTCAAAACGGCTAGCAGCTCCATTGCTGCCTGGTATCTTCATAGTGTTCTTATCGAGCTGCAGCAGCCATCTACGTGCTGCTATATCGTTATTTGTAACAAGGTGAGAATCAAATTCTTATTACGACTTTTAGCATTCTCACTCACTTTTCCAACAGACTGCATGACCCTTGGTAACTCCGTGCAACGACCGAACAGGTGTAATGTTCTGTGATGGCAGTCCTCTCAAGTACAGGTGGCTAAGTTGTTCGTGAGGCCTCACCACGACTCTGTACTCTCCTCCTTTCTCTTCTATGCTTGGTACCCGCAACTGCTTAGTTGCAACGAGCGATGATTAAAAATTTTCCCAATGCTGGAATTTTATCTCGGCACCTCAGTGTAAAGCGAATTTCTTGTCCAGTGCTTCACTGATTCCCCTGATGGGCGAGGGGGAATAAAACGACACAACGTAAATTGATATATTGCAAGGGTTCGAATACCGTTGATCTCTGACCTGCATAAACTGTTTCTAAGCACGAAATGTCTTAAATTCAAGCAACTTCGTTTGTCTGAGTTAGATGCTTATTATCTTTATTACAACAAAAATATTCTATACAGTTTTTCAATAAGTGGTTCGTTTGTTAAACGTTTTATGCTATTTTTTGGTGATTTTACTCATCTTTCAAACACATCGAGGCTTTACGGTTGTAAAGCGCATTCACTTAGGGGTTAGGACAATTCATCTAGTGAGTTTTTGCGTTTGTTCCAATATTGGCTCGAAAATGAATCAGTCGCAAGCTGAAATCTAAAAGCCATAATCATATTGCCATCGATCTGATCTCGTGTACTGTTCAGGTGAATTGATTTACTTTTCAGCGATCCGACGGCCAGACGGTGTAAGGATATCAAGTTTGCTTTCGACCGTATTTTCACACCGGAATCATCGAACGAGGAGGTGTTCGACAACACTACCAAGCCTATCCTGGACAAATTCCTTGGTGGCTTCAATTGTTCAGGTATAGCGGCCCAAGCTTGCTTGTTTGCGTAGTTGTTGATAGTTGTTTGGCCACTATTTACTCTACAGTCTTCGCCTACGGCTCTACCGGCTCCGGTAAAACACATACCATGTTGGGCAAAACCGGCAACTTAGGCATCATGCAGCTGACGGTGGGGGAACTGTTCGATCGACTGAACGCGCTTCACGAAGATTACATATGCGACTTGAACATTTGTTATTTTGAAGTATACAACGAGACTGTTCGTGACCTGCTCAAGCCAGAGAATGGTGTGCTGTCCATTCGTGAAAACGGCCTAAGTGGTGTGCTGATCAATAATCTCTCTTTTCACGAGGTAAATTTGATGACGACCGCGAGTTGGACTACGATGTTGTTTGTTTGTTGTCTGTATAAAACAGGTATTAATTTGCATGAAATATGTCTGTTACTGAAAATATAAATAAAATAAATTAGCTATCGTGAGATATGGGTTTTGAAGACAGGCAATTAATGTAGTTAATATGTAAATTTTTGCGACATAAGACATTGATTTGATTTGACGATGTACGGTTCGACTTTTTAGCTAACTTCGCCGGAGGAAGTTGCCCAATTGTTAAATTTTGGCAATCAGAATCGTACCCAACATCCGACCGACGCCAACAAAGAGTCCTCGCGATCTCATGCTGTTTTTCAGGCAAGTTACTCTAGACAAATTTACATTTTGTAACCTAGTTGTCATATTGATCTTAGTAGTACATGTTGTTGTTGTTTCCACCCTCTTCTTTCATCGTTATCTGAAGCTAGCATGGCTTAAACAGCAGTGCATCTGAGATTTATGATGTTTGACCGTTAGAAATGATACTTTAGCAAACGTTATTTTTTTGATAGGGGTCATGTTCTTCTTCTCAAACAGGTCTGCCTCAACGAGATGTTTCCACGTTTTGTATTGCCCTTCAGCGCATGTGCAGCCAATTTACGGTTCGAAAGAGAAAAAGTCTTTTGAAGTTGTTTTCATTCTTTCCCAGCCGTTCTATCAGATTGAACCAGGCTCCAGTCTCTGAGTTCGTCTGTTGCTTTCTCAGGCTGGTGGTCGTCTCCATCTGTTTTGTCATCCCTACCTGATTTTGCGATACCACTTTGACGGCAATGTTTCCCTCAGGCAGCGGACTTTTCAAGATTGCGCACGAGCACTGCAAATATGACTACTTTGAGAAGGGTGGTCTTCGTTTTCGTTTCTGCAGTACGATGTGCCAGTTGACTCCAGGATCAGTGCCGCCATCGCTAGCCAGCAAAGTTCAAGTATAGATTACTTGAAAGGCCCACCTCGTTCATTGCAGTGTCAATCCATAGTATCTTCGAGATAATGATCGAAAATTGCACCCTTATAATTGTCGCCTTCTTGGCATTAACTTGTAGCCCCACTCCAATGGCAGTGTTACACACCTTTTCAGTGAGTGTTAGTAGGTCACTTTCGGAGTGTAGCGCAGGTGGCAAATTCCCTAATGCCGTAGATAGTGTGGCGATGACCTGCTGACAGTTGGTTTTATTTAGGGTTAGAGCGCGAGTGAAAGGTGGTAGAAGGCTTATGACTCTCCGAACGTCCGTCCCCTTGTACTTTTCTCATAAAAGCCGTTAATAATATCCTGTATTTATATGACTTTTGTTTTCCGCTTTTGTCGTCTGTATTGATAAGTACCTTCGTATCATTTTATTCATTTCGAACTCTTCCAAAGTGAAAATGCTGCCGTCATGATTGTAGGAAAGATCGACTCAGTTGAACTTTTGCATTAATGTTTTCTTCCAATTCTGCCTTCTAAATAGTTTAAAATGTAAATTACTCAGCCAGATCTTATGATTTTGATGTGTATTTCTACGTCCTTTTTTCTGTTGTTTTTAAGTCAGAATCTACAATTATGCTTTAATTTGACCTGTAATCTTCTGTTTATCGGCATGAAATAACGCGAGACAGTCATGTTTGTGCTGTTGTTCTTGCTGACTGCTATTAACGGCACTACTAGAACCCTTGTTGACCCCAAAAGGCGCGCAGGCATCTTTAGGCATCGGAAAAAATGCTCAAGAGATGGAGACCAATACATTTGCCAGAAATCTGTTGTATTCAGCCTTCGTGTTAGTATATCGTTATTTTAGATTTATCTGAAACAACGGCCCAAAACGGCGAACACCACCACTGAGGTGGTTTCTTCTAAGTTGTCACTGATTGACCTGGCTGGTTCCGAGAGAGCGACGGCAACAAAAAATTGTGGTGAACGTTTTCGCGAAGGCGCCAATATCAACAAATCCCTTTTAGCCCTTGGAAATTGTATAAATGCCCTCGCCTGCGGAAGGGTAGTTGTTTTGTGTTTTGGCTTAAAAATTGCTATGATTTTACTGACTATGCAAACTTCAGAAAGGTGCTCACATTCCATACCGGGACAGCAAACTGACCCGAATCCTCAAAGATTCGCTTGGTGGCAGTTGTTTCACGGTGATGATCGCCAACGTTAGGTATTGGCACGTGTTAACGTTAAAGTTACTATTTTCATACGATGTTTTACTGCCGACGTTATAATGTTGTTGTTTTGTTGCTTTCCTTAATGAGGTTTGACAACCTTTTCAGGTTCACAAGAGTGAAATAGGCGGACTATTTTTCTGGTTTTTTGCCTGGATAGAACAAATATCTATCATCCTTTCCACTGCTTTCTTAGTTATCGATCCCGTGGCTGTATGAACACTGACGCATTACTCTAAATAAGACTCTTTGCAGGTGTTACTGTTTAATTACCTACAGGTTCAAAAAAATGAGAACAATAGTATGGATATTCTTCTCTGTTAGTCTTTGCAATAATATGTGAAATAGTGCGCAGATACATGAAAAACACACTTTAAGTGTAGAATACGTTTTTAGTTAGCCGTTAGGCGCTGATCTCAGAGCACTTCGAAGCTCATGGTGTTACTTTACGATGGACCGTGGTTACCAATCATGTTGGATCTAACCATGAGTGTTTTAGTCACGATTTCTATATTAGCTGTTGCTGCAAGACTTGCCTTTGTTGTCGCCGAGTTTGGCTTTCGCCAACCTCCCCTCCGTTAGGTTAATACTAGTTGGAGATGAGTTCTCAGTCGTAATCAGTCACATCGTAATGATGAAACGGCACTGAGTCATTATATTTATACAGTCGTGAGTATCGTATTGTGCGTAAAAGAATTCACAAAAGGTTATCTAGCTCTTGAGATAGAGCTCTTCTTTTGCATCACTCGAAATGATAATAGGGAGAAAGTATTTTAATGATCCATCATTAGATTGCAATAATTTTTTATACTTGGCAGACGAAAATTAATATTCTGTCTGCATGAACGAAGCATACTGAAACATGGAGCTTGCCAAAAATTTTGACACATTTAGTGCTAGTTCTTTCCATTATGAAGATACGTTTAACACCTTAAAGTACGCTGATCGGGCAAAGCAGATCAAAACCGATGCCAGAAAAAATACTTTCCGATTCGATGAGCATGTCCATCGATACGCGGCGATCATCGACGAGCTGCGTCAGGAAGTAAATAATACCGTGTCACCATAAAACTCCATAAATATGTGATTATGCTATTTTTAGAATGCTGATCTGAGACAGCGAATGGAACGTATGGAGCAAGAAACAAAGGAGTTCCGGATTCCGGGGATGAACAAATGTTTCGCTGCCTTAAACAAGTTTGTTGTATTTTTATTTTGCTTTCTAGCTAAATTTTTAATTGTTTTTTTTCTGTTTTACAGAATGAGCGAGGTTGTGATTCCTGCGCTGGACGAATACGTCGAAACAGAGGCTCGGCTGTTGACTCTTCAGAGTGAGGAGAAACTCCTTTCCTATA
This sequence comes from Soboliphyme baturini, assembly GCA_900618415.1. Taxonomy (NCBI): domain Eukaryota; kingdom Metazoa; phylum Nematoda; class Enoplea; order Dioctophymatida; family Soboliphymatidae; genus Soboliphyme; species Soboliphyme baturini. The sequence goes on along the minus strand of UZAM01009352.1, from coordinate 11,153 downwards.
AACTAGCCAACTATGAAAGGTCAGAGGAGCTGCTTCGGATACTATGTGATAAAGACAATATCGTTAGGGTAAGTTTAAATTCTGATCATGTTGTTGTACGGGTCTGCTGCGCTGATAAGTGTCCATTTGCTCAGCAACTTGAAGATTTTTTCATATTAAACGAACGACTTGAAGTAGGGAGTTTAATTCAGTATAACGAGTATATAACGTAACTAAGTTACAGTTATCTGTTTTTTGCAAGATGCGAGATTCAGTTCCTGCGCATCTACTACAATGTTGTTCTTCTAAATGACAACGCGCAGTCATGATTTCGCAGGCGCCACATGACCACATGCTTGAATGTGATTTTCTCATAGCTAGACCCGCGACGTCTGGATTCACCGTTGCTATTTTGTAAAGCGTTTCTGGCTGCTACAAACAATAGCTGGTTTTTCACTTTTTGTTACGTAGTGTCCCGTAAAAATGGTTCCGGTTCGATCCGAAACATCCGATTTTTGCTTAATAAAATTTATATGCGGAGTAAACCCTTTGAAAAGTTTGGTAATGAAAACCTTTTCACTCCAATATTTTTGCAAAAAATATGCATGCTTGAAAGTTATATCGCCTGGAATTTGTAGGATACACTGTGCATTAATAAAGGTTAAACTTTCACACAAATAATTTGCATTTTTGCCATAAATTTTTTAGAATTTCATTTCAAAGCTTTCTTGTGTATGAAATAATCTATCGTATGATCGGAATAAATTTACAAAACTATGAAAACTAAAGTTTGTCGGTCGATGAATTAAGTTAGTCTCCAAATTAGCTTGATTTTTTTTGCATTAACTATCTCAATCCATGAATAGATACGCACTAGCTTACAAGATATCTTTTGGAATGGTGTAAGCTGTTGAAGGACAGAACTGATTGACGAATTATCATGAAATTACATGTACGTGTAAGTTATCAACCTCTGAGAGGTAGAGGAAGCTAAGGCTTGAAGCTGGATTCTTCAGCTGATGCTATAAGCCTCGTTGTACCCGCATTTACGGCGAAAGGAGTAGCGTCACTAGTTCAGTGAGCTGAAGCAGACCGAAGGAAATGATTAGGGATCTTCTCGTCGACTTAGCTAGAAAAGCAAATTTTTGTTGAGCGACCATCGAATAGATGCCTTGCAATTGCAACAACTACCATTCAGTCGTTATGGTCTAATGCTGCGTGATCAAGGCACTATCGGTTATGTCCGCCATGAAGATGATTTATCTGGATAGTGCCTGATTCCCTATTGAATGGTCTTGAGTTGTAATTTATCTTCGGTCACACTTTTCAGCTTTAGTGCAGTAAGTACTGCACGTTGTTGTCCTATTCTAACACATAAGTTTCATATAGTTGATGATATCGCTGTGGCGATCAGCGCCGCACCATGAACTGCATGAAGATACAAGTAACTGCCCTAATGAAACTGTATTAAAAACCAGCATCCCATCAATTAGAGGCTTCCTTTTTCGTTATTTGTTTACTTCGTCTGTAGTCCGAGAATTCAACGTTTTGTTAATGAAATCCATTCAATCAACCATTGCGCTGGCCAGGCACCGCATTGCGTTGTCTCTCGTTGCTCGTGGTTTGTCGTCGTCACCCAAGATTAACAAGACGTATATAACGCAGATTTATGATGTCTGACAGTTAGAAATCGTAATTCAGATATACAGTAGTCAACGTTCGCTACTGTCATTTACCTTACTTTATTTTGAAACTAACGATTACGTAAGCTCTTACCAGTTTTGTTTTTGTACATACCTATATTCTTAGTTTTTGTATATTTAAATCCCCAAAGTACGTTGTAGTGATAAGCGAATAGGTTAAAATTCTGAGCAATTTTCATTTTCCACTGAGTCTGATTGTTTACGATATGATTGACTGACGATGCTTTCAGTTCTTGTATCTTCTCCTACCTGAAGGCAAAGCAATATTTGTAGTTCTTGCATTGTTTAATCCTAAAAGTATATAATTATGATTGGCGAATTTGTGAACATTTTTAAGCGTTGCATTCTCTGTTTATATTTGCATAAATGCAGAATCCTTGCTTTCAGAGCGTTGAAAAAGCGCAGAAAGTCAAATCGAAGTTGGAAACGAAATTGGCGAAGATTTCGACTGAGGCAACGTTGATGAAGTCCACTCTAGAGGAGGTCAGCGGCAAATTGCAACGCAGCATGGTTGCCATGGCCGCTGCCGCAGGCGATCAGGCGAACCAGCCTCCGGTTCATTCTTTGACCCAGCTACTCGTAAAATACATTGCATGTTGCTGCTCCGCTGCCAGAGAAAAGCACCTGTTCTCCCTTTGGATTTACTCTGATCGGCGTATGCAGACAAGCGAAGAGTACGATTGTTAAACATTTTTTATGTAAATTCAAAATTTAAAGTTGAAGTTTTTCATTGCTTGAATAGGGTTAACAAAGAATTCCATTTTTTTCGTTAAATTGCGGTACTAGTTCCATTCGTAGGATTTGTGTCGGTATGTGCACTCATGTGAATGTGAATATAGAGAGAAAACGGTCCAAATTCTGGGCAAAATCTTTTGGGCTTACTTTTTCAATGTACACCGAAAATCACACATTTCAGTTATTGATTTTGCTCAGTATTTAAACCGTTTTTCAGCATATGTATATTCATGTTGGTCTGTTAATGTCATATCGTCCAGGATCTTATTGTGACTTATCTACAAAGGTTCTTCCAAATGAGCGAGGTTGCTCATCCAGTAGAATATCTTACTGAGAACCGAGAGATGTCGGGTTCAAGCTTCGGTCTGTTCATTCGCCTTTCTCCCTTTTGAGATAAATGAACGACCACCGCTCGCTGTGTAGCCGGGAATCAGGAAATTGCACGTGGCTGATGTCGACTCTGCTTTTACAATCATGCACTACTGGCTTATGATATGAAAATGGAGATTAGCTCCCTACCGTTAGTTTCATTAAAAGAATGTCTCCAAAATGATTTCATCGTCAAAGTATAAGGAAGATCGGCATTCCCACGGTTATAGTCGTTCCTTTCTTTTTATCAAATGATGAAGACATTTTTATAAGAAAAAGTGATCAAGAAAAATGCAAAGCAATTTGAAAGCGACATAATTTTGCAAACAAGTATTGCCGCATAAGATTACATACACTGCAGCTGTTCTGTTCCTTCACTAAGAGTGTCAGAGTACTTTCCGATGGACAATTGATTATCAAGTGCTGTGGGGGAGAATATGCCAGAAAAAAATACAGGGCACAGTGAACTCCTGACCAACAGTGTCACTACTTAGAACGAATAGAAATACATCGTTGGTGGGAATCTAAAGATTAGGCATATGAACATTTTCAGTCTAGTCTGGCCCATGTGAATGATATACATATCACAATTCAAAATCCTTCACAGGTTGTTGTCTCCATAACCAAGAGTCATATGATATGATTTTATTGACCGAAAGTTTCTAAAAACGAGATGTGGAAAAGCAAAGGATCATACGGTGGTGCTATAGTATGTAACAAGCAGGTACTATTTCTGCATGATGAGGATAATACGGCTTTAGGAGGCGGAAGATGGGGGTCGTTTTCCATAAAAGCTTTGCTGGACAACAGCTCTCTTTGAACAGGTATTTGATATGTATATTGACTGCCGTCTCTACTCCACATGAAATTGTTTAAAACTTTCGAAGCACCAGTTTATACTGTTCATCATCAGTTTAGAATCATTAATTCTGGTTAAAAACGTCAAAACTACTGTTTTTTGCCGCTCTTAAAACCTAGAAGCCAAAAAGGTACTCGTGATGCGTGTATTTTTCACAATCATGTAATTTTATCACTCATTTTATCGTATTCTTTCCATTCGCTTCTAGGGTGATCCGTATTCTCGGAGATTGGCACAAACACTCTGATTTAAATGGCAGCGCGTTCGACGGCACTGTTGATTCCTGGGGAGACAAGTTCGATAAAATCGTACGGTTGTTACAACAGGAGAAGCAGGTTTCGTTCGAAGGAGATTCAGCTGCTGGCGGCGGTCGAACACTAACCTTCGAACTTGAAGATCGAGCTATTGTCGCCTCGTTGCTAGAAGACACCAAGACAATCAGTAAAATTTTGTGATATCGTTTTTACCATAATTTCTTTTCTGTACCCGCTGTTTTAGGGAATATATCATCTACTGAACGTCAGTCAGTCTATCGTTCGCTGTTCGCGGACTCTTTTGCCGGAAGTCTTCCGTCGTCATCATCCGCCGCTTCGATACCAGTCGTCAATGGTGCACTTTCTGTGAAAGACGTACGTTGCCCCCCACCTATACCTGACAGGAATTTCAGAGGTGCGCGCATTTTCAGCATTAATTTTTGTCGCTTTTATAATTTATTAGTTTAAACAACGGTTTTCATTCTAAAAACACAAGGGTGTCGTAAAAAATATCAGTTACCCCAGGGTTCCATGACACATGTTTATTTACTACAGTGTTTATTCAGTTGTTTAAGCGTTCAGCTCCTACAGTGAAATCTTTGTCAGCGAACTCCTATGTAATTTAGGATTCTGTAGAGTGAACCGTGTTTTAGTCTGGCGATGACTTGTGTTATGATAAATTGCACTATTAACCCCAACGTAACGAAAATCGTACAGTGCGAAGGCGTCAATATACCCTTAATGGTAACTGTACTTCGTTTATGTATATGACCGTTCAGAATGATAGTCCGTTCATATCGGTACGAAATGAAACTTAATTGTGGATCAATACACCGCGGTTTTACTGGATTATTGTAGCCTATCCATATGCCTGAGTCTCAGCTTTGTTGCCTGCATATTTATGTTTACGTAGTGACTTTGATGAAGTTTGCAGTTTAGAGGCAGTACCAGTTTAAACTAAAACCTAATTAATTTCTGCATATATCGGCATGGATTAGTTCATGCTGATATGAACAGATTACTACTATGAATGGTGACTATGCATTTCATATGCATGCATGCAAATCAAAATCATAGCCTTGTTCGATCTAAACGAATAGCTGACTCATCTGTGAAACTCTTCAAGGTACCTTCTGAGCTTGCACTCATGTGTCAAGATTGAAATGAAGCGTTTCTCAGACTAAGCGGAGTTTCTGCTTTGTACAAAACGTAGTTCAACCATTCTGTAGCTAAACGTTGCGAATAGGCAGGACTGAATGTAACTAATAAAGTTTCGATAGAATACACGTTACGGCAGTATACGATAGTATAAGATATATACATTTTATACGATAGTATACGTTTTTCTTTAACGTGTGGAGTCAAACAGTGAAATGGAATGGAAGATCTGGCACATGAATCAGTATCGAACTCTATATTGCATTCGGTGTGCACAAGACTTTCAGTCTTTAAGTAATTTAAACAGAACAAACAGGTGGCACTTAACGTTTATTTAAAAGTCTAGAGGCATAATTGAAATTTATATATTTTTTCGAGTACTACGACATTTGTATATGTGATTAAGATTATGAGATATTACATTGGTTTTGTATTTTGTGCGTATGATATAAAGTATTATATTGTGTCATTCTGTTTTACATCGTGCTGTGTTGCCAGTGTAAAAAACTTTCTGAAGAGCAAT
>UZAM01009328.1:4833-16455 GCA_900618415.1 Soboliphyme baturini | reverse complement strand
GCCTAGAATAGTCACAGCATTCCTTTGATGATCCTTCCATCTAACTCTCAGCGTGAGTCTAAGTCAACATTACTGTGCGCAGTTCGACCGTTCTTATTTCTTCACTGAAGCGACCATCATCATGCCGCACAACAGCAATGAACTGACAAAGCAGAGTACAAGCGGATCTTTATCGAAAGAGTCACTCTTTTTCGATCCAAATATCTAACAGGTTATTAAAGCACTGACAGCCAGGAGAAGCCACCTATTTAACTCATACTGACTGGTGTCGCCAGCGGCGATGATGTAGCCGAAAAAATTAAACTGGCAAACCTCCTGAACCGCTTCACCTCCCTCTACCACTAGGTTCTTCGTAACTTTAGAATTCCAGGTGCTAAAAATGCCTACTTTCGCAGCCCAGTCGTAAGGCGAGAAATATCCCACCGTAGCATTCACCATGTGAACATCTGCGTACTCCAGGTCAGGAAGATATCCAGACAGACATTTTTAGCCAAGTATTGCCTCTAGAATGAGACCTTAGTTCTTGCCAGGGTCAGCACTACAACACAGGAGAAAATCGAGAGCAGTGCTGAACAACAAAGGTGGAACCACATATCCCTGACGAACTCCACGGTTAATCGGGAACCGCTCAGAGAGTTCTCCTTCAACTTTCACCCAAGACGTGGTTTCTGCACACATCTTTCAAAATGGAAATGATCTGCTCATGTATCCCACAGAATTTCAAGATTATCCACATCGTAGGATGATATTATGAATCAATGCTGCCATAAAATCGAGGTAACTTGGAAACGAAGACAACTGGAATCATGGGCGTTGCTCAGTGATCCTACAATGAATGAATAATTTTTTAAGGTAGCAATTCCCTTCGGAAGCCTACGTGATTTTGGCGAAGTTTGACATAAACTACCTGCTTCAACCTTTAGAGGACATTTAAGGAAAAGTGTGCCCGGAGATGACAATAGTGTGATACTGCAATAACTGGAACACTCGATCGCCACGCTTTGAACAGACGGGCAATTACTCCACACCCCCATTATTCAGGGAATCGTTTTGAGGTCGACATTTGACTAAATAACACATGGAGCATTTCTATCATAGCAGTTTCCTTATATCCGATTTTCTTTGGAGGAATATGATCTGCACATGCCATCTCTGCATTAAAAGTAGCAACTAGGCATATTCGACTTCTAGTTTCACGGGTGGATCTGTACTAACTCCTGGCGTTGTCAAAATGTTTACGATCGAAAGCGACGAATCAGGACAGCTATTGAACGTCTGTTGCAAATGCTCGACCAATCGCTTGAGATGCTCCTATCGATCTGTCAGTGGACCACCCTTAGCATCTAGGATAAGGACAGACCGAGTGAGTACCTTGCTTACGGCAAAACTGCTGAACTCCTTTGAACACTGTTGCCAATCATCCATTCTCGCTGCCTTATCCATCTTCACAGCTTTCCCTTCAGCTAAAGTTCCGTCGTGCCTGACTGGATGCAAGCAAACGAAGAGCAACCTTCAAGGATGCAGTAGGCCATTGCAAGTGCTCCTTCTTTGCTCGGTTCCTCAGCACTCAAAGGGTTAGTGTTTTCCGTAACTCAGGACAGTGCTATACTCTACCTGCTCTCAACTTGCTTTTGCCGAATAAATGACCCCATCTTTAGAGTTTTCAGCTTCAGCAACGCTGCCAGTTCCCGACTGGGCACTAAGGAAGCAGTAGAACATTTTTCTTCCTATCTCATCTTGAGGCTGATCAAATCGTTTCGCCAGGTTTTAGCCGCTCAGTATAGAGAACCAGTGTGTTTCAATCAGATGTTGATACGACACAGCGCATTATAGATGCTCCGCTGCAGTCATATGGCTCTCGGTACCAATGCAGGCACTAAGTTGACGCATCTCGAGAAACAAGCTTCACCGTTTGCGGTTGTTTACCACGTGTCACACTTTAGTACCTAGTATTCCATCGGGGGACGCCCATGAAGTGTGGTTAATGGGGGAATAGGGTTCCACCAACGATTAGGTGCTTGTCGCGGAAAAACCTAGCAGATGCATGCCGTCAGCATTCGTAGTATCAATTCAGTGTAGACCGAGTACATCTGGACCTGTAATGAACACATTGCCAAGTTTCGCATCAACGTCGTATGTGACAGTACTGGTAACAGGGCGTAAAAAAGCGCTGACAACTAACTGCAAGTAATCTTCGCAAGAGATGGTTGCTGTAACTCAACAAATTTGTCAAGACAGGCTACAATGACATTCAGCTTCGCATATACAGTATTTACGTGACACACAAGGATCTTCTCTAACAAGTATCACAGAAACAACTGCACGGTTTAAGTTAGGAGAGCAGAAAACATTCATCTTGGCACGGCGTAATCTAATAATCTAATGTGGCCGTCAAAATGACCGCTCATCGTGCAAGTCAAGTCCTTTACGAAGAGGTGAGCTTCGGTGACCACGAGTACATCGAGTATGCCATACGATAGACATCATGCAATTTACTCTCCAGATAAGGAACTGACGTTCCAAGATGTCACATGAAATTTACCAAGCAGATCGCGGGTACTGCGGATTTCTTGGTTCCAGGCTCTCTGGTAACTTGTGAGTGAGAACCACTTGCTGTGCAACTCGTTTCCGCGAGAGCAATAAATTTCGCCGTCGCTCGCTAAGAAATTATCCCAATAACTGAGGGAAAGAAAGAAGCATGCACATGAAGGACAACCCAATGCCCAAGCTATCAATAACTATAATTCAGAAGATAAAGGAATGTTGAATATAAGCTGTAAAGCACGTCTAACTGCAGATAGGTATTACCACAGAAAAAAAGCAGATGGCCAAGTGAAGTAATAAGATTTTACCGTGCAATTAAATATCGGTCGTGGCAGAGCAGAAAGCATGAACGAATATAAGCACATATGAAAAGGAAGCCAATGTAGCAAATATTTAAATGCCCTAATGTCACAAAATATCAAATTTTGAAACGATCACGCCACCTACACGATATCCTGAGATCTCTGGGCACTAAGAGAAATATTCGACTCTTTTGCTGTTCTAATGTAAAGCTTTTATATTCAAATATAGCATGTCAACCATTTTAAGTTCCCCAAATACGGATTGTACTTAGCGCAAGCTTTATAAAAACAAAAGTTCTTACGCTTCACAGCTGGTCATCGTAACTGATTTTCAAACAAAAAAAATAGCGTATGGTAAATTATAAATCTTCTGTAACAAGCCAAATTATTAAAGACTCTTAAACAAATCCATCAAGTAGTTTCAATAGTGGAAATATACATCAACGCAGCAAAAACCAAAATATTCTTCAATGGGATCCTGGAACAAAAGAAGAAACTCGCCGTCCTGTATGGCATTCCATTTGAAGAAGTCACCGCATTAAAAAGCCCTGGCGTCTTCATCCTTCCCAGTGGACAGTCGAAATAAGAAATTAAAGTATGGATAGCAGCAACAAAAGCGGCTTTTTTCCAACACTGCAACCCACTTGAGAAACGAAAGGAGGTCAATCTGAAGACAAAGTGTTAAAGGCGCCATCCGCTCTATTTGCCATTAAACAGGAGAGCTGGGTTCTAACAGTTGAAGACGTGAAGAAACTAGAATCTTTCGAATATTTGTGCTTAAGAATTGTTTGGCGACCATGATTTATCGATCACAATCCTAGTTCGTTTCAACAACATCCAGATCTCTACAGTTTTGAAAGAATGGCGACTCAGTTGGATGGAACACGCGCTAAATATTCCATCAGATGATATCATACTCATTACGCTTTAAGCCATCCCAATCCCTGGATGGAATGGGAAAATCAGTGGGCAAGTTAAAACCTGGTGGGACACAGCTGACGTTTTAATTCCTCTCTCGGCAGTGTAAGGACACACGGTGGAAGAATTACAGATTGTGGCTTGACGGATGACACTGAGAGTGAAAATCAGTGATCAGGGACTTCATAGGTGACGGTGACAGCCGTTAACAACAACAACAACAACGTATTACGGCAAATTGCGCAACCTTTCCAAACGACGAATGAGCATCTATGAACTTCTGAAAACGTGAAACCTCGCTTTGTAACTTCAGGAATTATTTTGATTTGCAACTACTGCGCATTTTACCAATAACCTGGGTTTATTATTAATTCAACAATTTTAGGCTGATATATTTAGCGATAAGCTCATAAACAAATATTTGATTCAACAGCCGTCATTCATCGAGTCACGCGACAATCTCTTACGTACAATAGGTGCGGTTTTTAAGCATGTCGCGGTTCCATGGCAGTGCAGCGTCTGTAGTCTAGGGAAACAAGAAAGTACTACATGCCGCACAGAGGAAATTAAAAGTCACTAAACCGACTATGCTTGGCAAAACTCGGAATGAGCACTTGAAAAAGCAGCAGAATGATATGAAGTACGATACGCTTCAAATCGATACTATCTTCAAATTTTTCAAAAAAGTTCTAGAACGCCTGGCAACGTTTGCGCTTCACAGTAACAGTTAAATTACTCTTCTGTCAGTCAGTTAATTACCGTTGATCTTTTCGGATCAAGGAGATAGAGGCATCAGACAATGCTTCCAACGTTTCAGGTCCTGTGCCAGCGTTTGAGCTTTGGTAGAAGATAACCCGACTTTGAAGCAGAGTCCTTCGATAAACCTGACGCAAGTTATTCTCACCCGTCTCCGGAATATTCAGCCGACTGCCTGTGCAAGTAGTAGCTATTTCGCCTTCCTTTCTGAAAGCATTCGCAAGACGTGCCCAAACAATCGCGGCTGTGACTTTTGAATCGAAGCAGCGGCTGTACACTAAGGCTCTCTCGAATTTCTGTCCTCTGGACTATGTCGAGACGGGAGCCGAGCAATTCCCCTCAGAAAGCTCAACTCAGTTGCTTGTAACTTGGATCAAAATTTTTCAGTTATGGCCCAAGACTCATGACCATAAGTATTATCAAAATGAAGATCGGCTTGAATACAAACAGCTTAATCTTCAGACTCATCTTTGCTCTAGTCACAGCGGTTTATGCTAATTCAAGTAGAACGCCGCTGGCTATTTCAAATCACCTGTCGATATCTTCCACCCATTTTCTTTCATCAGTAAACATGACCTCGAGTACTAGAACCTTTCCACCTGCTCTACGGTCTCTCCCTTTATTTGAAGGGAACAACAGGCAAGAGACACTAGGATTTTCGTTTTATATACGTTCACATGCATTCCCATGTCGCATATAGCTGCGAACCTTTCTAGAGAGCATCGTAGATCAGTTTCAGAAGATGCCAACAAAACAAGGTCGTCTGCAAACAGCACCCTTCTCGTCTCGACATTTCCTACGTTGATACGCTCATCGGCCTGGCTGCGCCTGACTATTCTATCTATGTACAACACAAACAGGAGAGGGGACAGAACGCAGACTTGGCAGAGACCAGTGTCAAATCTGAACGGACTTAACGTCACCTTCTCTGAGGCAGCACGTGCTATCAACATGCAATGACTGGATGACTCGTAGTAACTGGTCGTCGATCCCATATGTTTGCAGGCACGCTCACAGCCTGCTGCGTGGGATCCGGTCATAGGCTTTTCTCAGGTATACTGTGCACATGTGCACCGGATGAGCAAACTCCCACCATTTCTAAACAATCTGACATAATGCAAAGGTGTAGTCAGAGGTACTTCGTTCTGACCGTAAGCCACACTACTCTGCTTGTATCTTAGCGTCAGTTACTCCGCGGCACCTCCTTTATAACACTTCTGTGTAGACTTTCCCGGGAGGCTCAATAAGGTAATGTCCAGATAACTGGAGAACTCCCTATGGTGTACCTTCTAGAATAGAGTTACTATACACCTCGTTCTCCAGGGCATCGATGTCTTTCCCATAGCCACTGCAGTATGACAGACATGTGTTAGTCATGCCTGGTTCGCCTAAAGACGTAAACATTTCAAGCGGACTTCATCGACTCCACTAGGCTTGCCACTTTTCAAGATCTCTCATGACGTCATCAACTGAAAGACCAATATCCGCTGCCTGCTATTCTTCAGGAGCATCTCCCTGATAGTATGTGTCACTGATATGTGGTCAGTCGGAAATCTGCTCTGACGGCTGAACTCTCTTCTAGCGCTTAAATTCTGCTATATTTTGCGTCCTTACTCCTTCTCTGTGCGCAATCCATGCGTAATTCCCACCTGACTGTCCAACGATTTTCCAATGACAAACGTTTCGACGTGCCCCGACTGCTCAGCATTTAGAGAAAACAGCGAAACGCTCTTTGCTGAATCTTGATATCTTGAATGGATACTGCCAGTTTCAAAGAACGTCGGCCGGCCGTCAGAAGACTTCGATAACTACGAAACTGAAAAAAATACCTTTTCCTCTCTTTTCTCGACCTTTCTATTATGTTCGGAATTGAACAAATTGACAAACCTCACAATGGTTAAGGAGAACGGAGGAACTGCTCTTGTGCTCCTTGTGCTGTTCTTGTCCAAGAATCGTGGTTTCATACAACGGTTGAAGACGCAGTGGTCAGTTTAGAAAACTACACTGTGTACAGACAGATCGATACTCCAAGGCCAAGCTTTGCACGGGTGGTTTACCTACTTAGATTAATCAAAAGTGGTGAACCCGATGTTAGATTCTGCTGCGATATTCAACCAAGGGCATACAATGTTATATTTTTCTGTGCGTCATTTTGTTCTTGTCTGGTTACTCCAACGTGATTGTGGCAAATGCTTACATCGAACCTGCCTGCATTCCCTGGCGATAGCATTCCTTCATGGATACCTTCACGAGTTGCGCATTGACACAGTTGGCAAGATCCTGGCTCACAGTCGCCGGCGATTTCAACAGGCACGATAAAACATTCATTAAAGCACTAGGATTGTCCAACGTCGTCACTTTTCATACGCGTGTGTCAGTCCATCTCGACTGCATTATGAGTGCCAGCTGCATTCAGGGTTAAACATTTCGCGCCGACTGCTGGCTCCTATTATTGCTTCATTAGTCGAATTCCAAAGAACTACAGTAAAATGGGTCATAGCAACTCTGCCCCTAAAAATCATCATCTGAGACAGCGCCTTTTCCATTTTGCAGAAGTCCTAGAAATACAAGACGTCTTCGCAACAACAGACTGGTCTATTTTTGATGGTTCATCACTGAACCACCAAACGGAACTTATTAGCTGCTACATAAACTTCGTGTGTAACAAGTGTTGCCTTTTCCATGAGGTAATAGTCAACCAAAAGTTCGTGACGCCGTCAGTAATAAAGTACCTACACCGTCTAAGCGAGAGAACCAATCGGGCCGGTAACAGTGCATAAGACAAGTACTTTCAACAGCAAACCCGTAAGGAAATCCAAAGTATCCACAAGCTACACTTCAAGGATTTATTCGATCAGAATAAGCAGAAATAATTCTTGGCAGTCATGCGTTGGTACAGTGAATATAAAAATCCACTTAAAGAACCCATTGACGACCTCCATAGCCTAAACGAGTTCATCCTTCGCTTTGAATGTGATTCGGCAGACACGGTTGTTCAGTATGGTAATTCGCTAACTACAGCCATTTTGGGCCGTCCAATAACTTTCAATGAGATTCAGGTTAGGCATACCCTCGCCTCCCTCAAATCAAACAGCCCCAACTGGGACAGATGGGGCCATGGCTGAAGTGTTGGTGATGTGTAAAACCGAAATGAGTGGCGTGCCTTGCAATCTGTTTAATAATTGCCTGCGTTCTGAAGTCATTCCGGATTGTTGGAGGACAGCCAAAATTACTCCTATTCCAGAAAGCTGCTGCGACCAAACTAGAAGATCGTCCAATCGCCTTATTCTCTGTGCTGCTTAAAGCACTGGAGGCCCTCATCCGACCGGTGTGCTTCAGTCAACTTCAAGAGCGAAAAACAGCTGGCAATTCGTTTTTCCGCGTGGTCGTTCCACCCTAGGCGCTCTAGCCTTCTGCATGGACTTCCTAGCCTCTGCACTTGACTGTAGCAGTACCATTGCGAAAGCCGTCTTCTAACCACTCAGCGGATTTCAACCTCGAGCCAAGAGGTGGCCTTCTTTGCTGTCTGAAAAAGGCAGGCTTAGAGAACAACCTACTCGCTGGATTGCAGATTAGTACTATTTTCAGATTACCGGCAACAGTTCGTCGCAAATGGAAGGCGCTGTTCATCGGCGAAGCATAACAACTTAGCCGCTATACAAGGTTATTTGCTATCACCCCAGCTCTTCAGCTTTTAGGCGAGTTCGTCACATACCCCAGTTGCCTCCTGCATCAACAACGTTGACGATGACACAATGCTTATTTGCTCCATCCGAAAGGAGCGGGACTTGCGCAGCCTGCAAAATGCAGTGAAAGACATTGGGTTATGGAACAGGAATAACGGTTTAAGGTTTAACCCTAAAAAAAAGCGCCCAACTGTCCAGCAGAATTAAGAACATCAGATCATCTGATCTATTCTCTCCCATCGAACAGTTCAGAAGAGGAGTTGACCCCGCTTTGCGACACTACAAAATGCCTCTGGATCATACTAAACAGTAGACTGGACTAGTCTGAGCACGATCTGTGTTTGAAAAGGTTCTTAGGGCATCTTACTATATACTGAGGCGAATTAGACTACCTGCATCGCCGACAAACGCTTCTTCATTTTCGGATACACAGTTCGCTTGTTCGCTTACTCAAGCCCGGTGATATTTTCAGGCATAATGAAGAAGGTTTACTATGTCAAGCCGCCGTGTTAATAAACAGGATTAGTAGAATTCCTGTCGAAGAAATTGTTGGTCGCATTGTGCGAATAACAGTTGCAGCTGCTTGTCAATGTTGGATGATAACAGTCACCTGTTACACCCAAAGTTTTAGCGCACGCACTCCTCTTACATCAGGGCACCCACAGCCGGGACAACTCTTTTCCAGGTCGGACTGATCTCTACTGACGATTCATTCTACTTTTCCTGGTAAGGATTATGAGACAGCCAGAGCTGCAAGAGCAATTACTTTACACAAAATGATGATTTGTCATTAACCTTTTCTGTATATACGTTTCATGGGGTCAGTATAATTCCGGAATAACGGTAGTGTAATTGTATAGCAACAACCGTTGCACAAGCAAGTAAACTTACACTATCTGCGGATCGTGGATAAGGAGTAGCTCGAAAGAAACGAAAAGATTTACAGCAATATCAAAACTGACAGAAAAATTCATTAAACTAAAAGCCGAAGAAAAACTGAAGTTTTACCTGAAAGAACTTGCAATCGACGACGAAGGACTTGAATGGGTCGAACTGAGTTTCTCCAAGAAGCCGGAATGACAAATCGGACAAGTGTAATTCTACAAAAAAGCTTTTCAATTCGCAAAGCTAGTTCAATTAAACTGTACGTTTTCGATTTCGAATCTGTACGCATTGCACTGGTGACAGTAATAAAGGTCATGCGTTGAACTACTATCAGTCGCCATGCTTCGCAGCGGCCTAAAAAATAAATTCAGTTTAGTAAGGTCAACTACAGTCTTCATCCTAACAAACACTTCTTAATATTCTTGCAATTAAATCACTGCAAATAATTCTTAGAACTCAATTCGTTGCACTTTTCCGAAATCTATTGGAATCGATCGCTGGCCAAAATTAGGGAATGACAGACACTTACAGGAAAATTAAAAGATCCTCAGGGTTATAGGTGACGATGCTGGCAAAAAATACTCTAGTACTGTTTCTTACTAAAGTGAAATGCTGAAATGTAAGCAAGGATGAAACTGCACAGCAATAGATGTTCTTAACAAAATTTTAAGACGATTTAGGCAACGTTATTTTAAATTAAAAATAAGAAATATTTTCTATCAAAATGCAAACTCTTTTATTATCAAGTCGGTTAATTCGGATTCAGTGCGCGACAACGCATTCAACGGGAAGTGCGCGATCATTGTTAAATGAATAACTTGCAAGTAAATGAACTGTTAGTTACTGCTTGAAAGATATCCTAAAGAATTCATTTTTATAGCAAAAATATTAGAAATTAAACTACGCCATTGCCGATCCCAACCCCAGGTTGAGAAAGGAGGAGGGTTTGGAGACTCGGGCGAAATCTCCGTTAAAGTACGTCACCTGGCATATATGCTATTGACGCCATCGAAAACTATCCCCGCTCGGTCGTTGCCCGGGTTACTAAGACTGAGACAGACTGCAAAAAGCCGGCAATCAGAACCTGCCCATCGCCCTCTGCCAGCCGGGGTCGCAGATGAACAATAACGGCTGAGGAAGATCGATGACACAGATACTAGTCAGCAACGGAACCTCTAGCCGTTTTGAAACGAGGAGGCAAACAGCACGATACCATTATAGCATGTTAGAAAAAGCTACGCGAGAATGACACCGCCAGTGGAAGCTTGCCGTCGGAAATTAGAATATATCTTCACTGAAGGGGAAGGATCAGGAGCTAGATGATGAGGCCATAAAGTAGCAACTCAACAATGTTTGACTCTCGTCAACGAAGCGCCAAGGATCTGGAATCCTGAACTTCACTTGGTGGAAGCTATTCTACTCAGGTCACGATATCACGATGCGCGTTCAGGCCGTTGTTAGTGCTCTGGAAGAACTCTACTTCGCAGAGAGAATTATTGACTGGAAGACTGACAGCGGAAGGGTTGTAATCCTCCGACAGAAGCTACAACAAGCTGAAACGCTGGCCTTGGTAAAGGTCTGTGGGCCCAATTTGAAAGTAGAATATGATACCTTCTTAAAGGAAATGCAGTGTGCTGTCCCAAGTGCCGAAGACAGAGTTCCTCAAATTCATTGGCAATTTTAATGTGCATGTCGTAGTAAACGCTGAAAACTGAAACGTGGTATTGGAAAAAATAGCCCTAACGACCTCAACAATAATGGCATAAAGATGTTGCGGTTTTGTGAAAACAACGGATTGTCCATTATGAACACCTTCTTCGAGCATCAAAGGATGCATCAGTGTACCTGGTACCGGGAGACTTTTACACATTATTCGATTATTGACTTGATAACGGTTTCGTCTGACTTAAAACGGTACGTAGTAAATGTTCGCATTAAGAGAGGCGCACGGCTATCAACTAATCACTGGTTTGTTTTTGGCACGCTGCGCTGAAAGAAATGGAGTACCATACGAAGATCCCGCGGCAGAAGCAGCCAGAGAATGAAATGGGGAACATTATTTTCGGTGGATACGAGAGCGAAATTTGCAAACAACATTGCATGACGGTTTGAACAGATCCTAGTGGTGACCTCTGATGTGGAGAGCGAGTGGCATCTCTTTAAGAGTGGCATACTTGACGCTGCCCCCGAATGCAGTGGATTTAAACGGGTTGTCCTGCCGCCTGGAGATTAAAAAAGATCTTCATGGTGGACACAAGAAGTACAACTGGCAATTAAAGGGAGGAAGGCGGCGTTCAAGATATTGCTTGAAAACAAGGAGTGATCTACTCGCGTACGATATGTTGAGGCACGCAAGGCGGATGCGAAAGCAGAGGCAAAAGCCAAAGTTGATTCCCGAGGGAAGTTCATTGAGGTGTTGGAGTCGAAATTACACACGTAAATCAAAGGATTCTGGCAGACCATCCGCCAGCTCCGTGCTGAAGAGAAGGGCAGTCTAACAATCTTGAAGGACAGGTCCGGACATTCTCTCA
>UZAM01009318.1:1040-14198 GCA_900618415.1 Soboliphyme baturini | reverse complement strand
CCCAGACGACAACGTAACGCACTAACCGTGTACGTACAAGGCATGACAGGGGGGATTCCTCGTATATACTGACTACTGTCAACTATCGGGAAACTATTTTCCTAGATTATCTTGGACAGGCTGAAACAGGCAACTGATGGAAAACTTCATTAAAACTAAACAGGTTTACGAATGACGTATTTCTGCTCCCACCAAATCTTTACTCTGTTTAGGATCCCTGAGCAATGTCGACGATCCGAGTTACCCTGATTTGCAGTTTCCTCAACTTCAACGCTGCATTCGATTCTCTATATCTGACGACCTGAAAAATGTTAAAATGCTATCGAATACCTGAGCACAACGTTTCTCTTTTGAAAGAGATATGTGCAGAAACCATGTATGATGTCAAAGTTGAAGGAGATCTCTGTATGGTTTCCTATTACCTGTGGAGTTCGCCAGGAAAATGTGCTTTCACCTAAGGATATGTGCTATTCAACAATGTTCTTGGCTTTCTGCTCTGAAACAGTGCTAGCCCTGGCACAAAAAAAAATATATCACTATGAAGTTCACCAATTTAAGTGCCTGGGCTCCACCATTTCTAGCGATGGCACGATCCTGCCAGAGTTAAACAGGAGAATGGCCTTAACTTCGAGTGCTTTAGGAACATATGCAATATCTGAGTTGAGAAATGAGTTAACTGTTTCCACGAAAATCCGCCCACACCTCGCCTCTGTCAGGTCAGCGATGTTGTGTGGAATGGAGACAGTTGTTCGAAAGAAGCAACGGTGACAACGGTTCAACTGCGTTCAGCAGTGTTGACTTCGACGTATAATGAAAGAGAAATGGCAAACAACGTAAAAAATGACTCTGATCTCGTCGAACCAAACGCAACCTCAGTAGATGTAGAGATGAAATAAGGAAGTTAGCCCTGTTTAAAAAAAAAGGTTGGGCATACGCCCTTTACTCCAGTCCATGAGTTTCTTGTGAGAGTCGAAACATGGCAGACGTCGACCAAGAGGCCAGCATGCACCATGGAGAAATAAGGTAAAGGCAGATCTGCTTTCGGAGACGAACATGTACTTCTGTGATGCAGCGACTACAACGAACATCATAAACCAACGATGACATTATAAACTGTTTATGCATAAACAGCTCAAGGTGATGATCTCAACAAACACAAAACTTCGTTTATAAATGGAATCACCATAACGTGAGTGTGGCGTGCAAACGGTAGAACAAATCACGAACCTCTATCATATCTAGGCTCACAGTGGAAGAACAAGGTCAACCCACTTGGCTACTTCAAACGCAATGCAGTGGCTATCGTAACAGCAGATAGAACCATAACAATCGGAGCTGCTTTGCTGTATGAAAAAAGAATAAGGGGTATTAAATTAATGGAACTAAGGTTAAGTCCATTTCAAGTGTTCATCTTGATTCGTCGTGTCAGCGATTCGTCTGTCCTTGGACACCAGCCACGTGATTTTTCGAAGAGAATGAGGCTTGCGAGTTTTTTCTCTGACTTCATGTCAAGGTTCAAACCATTTCTCGATCTGATAATGGAGCAACTCCTAAGCGACGGTATCGCGGACTGTTATACCGCAAATCTTACAAAACCTAGCTACACCAATCATCCTTCTAGGTTATCGCGTTATCTAGGTTATGAGGAAGAGCACTCATTCAGCTAATATCTAACACTCGTAACATAGGTGAGGGCAAATACGTAGCCAGACTCTATAACCAATAGCTTCACAGTACTGCTCAGTTCTTCCGACATCACCATCATAAAGTGTACAAACGCATTATTACGATCGCTTGACCAACTGGTGCGGTGATTTCGACGTTCTGCTTGCCATCAGTGGCCAATGCTATTTCAATGTATTTAAACGTCTCTACGAGTCACAACTGCACTTACCTGCAAAATACACGATTGCCCTATCTCGACAGTAGAGCCGCAATTTTGGTGAAGCTAATCCTCATCGCATGTTCATGGCTTGCCGCAATGATCAGGGTAAATGCATCGCTCAGGATTATATGGGAGGAGATGTACACCGCTAGATCACCTGCAAATTAGTTTAGTGTTTTTGAATTTAACCAAACACCCAAATCTGTTAATTTGTCTGAATTGTGTCTGCTAATCAAATATGTTGAACTTATGAAAAGGAGGGGCGAAAATTCGTACGCTGAACTGCACAGACTTCTTGCTGTGAATCAGGACACTGAACTCTGGACGGTTACCTCACTGACCCAACATCTAGCCATTAATCCAGCAGTGTGGCCCTTCTACGGCTTCAAGCAAAATGCACCCCTGCCGTCATCTTTTAAAGACAGAAGCAAGCATAAACTTCACATGCTCTCAGAACTTTCAGTACACCTGACGAAGAGTGACAATCCTATCCAATTCGTATTGCGGTTGGGATGAACCTAGGATTTTACGAATTCCCGGCGTCTGTCCAGGAAACACCTACACTTCAGCATCGACGCTGAGTAGAGATGCTCCATAAATTATCGCAGCCTCTGAATCCAGTTTGACAGCACGGAGCAATGATACCAAATTGCGACTCCGACGTATTCTAGGTATTCTTTCTGCAGATAGCTCAGAACATACGAGTCGGTCAAAGAATTCTAGACGTTTAACATCTCAGGTCGGATTTCATTTTCCCATAAAGCCATGGAGCAGCTTTCGCGAGACTTAATCGTTAGTGTAAGGTCGATAACTATGAATCTACTTTTCGTACCAAAATGCACTAGGATCATATGATCCGCATATTTGCAAGGTGGGTGTGGAATATTCTCAAATCTCAATTCATCCGTCTCGTAAAATATAGCCTGATCTTTATAGGTTAGAACGTTTACGTCTAAAATTTTCACAATTCAAGGACAGTTTATCTTTGTCCACGTCGGAAAACTTTGTCTGCCGACCCGTGGTCGGAGCTGGGTTTCTCTCTAAAGGATTCGTATGCCCTTGGCTCTGCAACTTCTCTGCAAGTGCTGCAGCCTTCAGAGCTTTACGATAGCAAACAGGCCAAGAAAACTGTTCGCAACTAAAATTAAAATGGCCTTCGTCCGGCTGGCGTCTTAAACCTATGGTTTGCACCAATGTCTTTTCTTGCTGTTGCCTGCGACACAAAGTCTTTCTTTAATCCACAACAAGATGAGAAAAAACAGATATGGCAGATGAAAACAGCTCCCAGTCTGTCATGACGCCAGTGGGTTGGTTGGCTGGATATTTGGTCGAACCGCGATGACGTGATGCACTAGCTTTTCCTTCACACCTTCTTTTTCCAAGGCGATTCACTTTCTCGCTAGGTAAAACTTAGTTTATCTGTCTTGATATTCGTCATCTCGTTTGATGGGACAGTGATGTGGTGGCACAGAGCAAAAGATCAGCGTCAAACTCTAGAGGTACGGGATTCAATTTCGGCGGAAGTAAGCCTTAATCTTACACACAAATTCCCTTGAGCAAGTAACAGACCTCACGTTGTTTGAAGCTGGGTTTCCTCAGTCGGTAGAAAGTCGCACTCAGAAAAGAGAAATCCCGGGATTCATTCCTCCTCCCCCCCCCCGTCATAGGGTGTCGGCTTTCTGCCTTTTGAGGTTGATGTTTGAGTAATACTCTCTGGGCATAAAACAGGACACTACGCACTATGCTTGTCACATAGCTGCTATCGACTCTGCGTAAAAAAATAAGGCACTCCTAACGGATGGCATGCAAATGGAGATTACCTTACCATTAACGTATGGAAAATGAAGACGCCATAATGGCCCTATCATAACGTGATCGAATGTGTAATGGGCAATGACGTTTCAACGGTTAAACACTTCACAGTTTTTCTTCTCTTGGTCATCTGGTAGGCTACAGTGAATTTTCAGTTGAAAGATAATGAAAATTCTTAGCATTACGTTTCGGTCAGACTACCACTGTTCGAGGACATAACTGAGGGTAGAAACAGGACTCACGTATGCTAATACAGCGCTACGGGTTTGGTCGCTAATCGATCTCGTTCTTCGAAACAACAGTTGCCGTTAATAATCATTTTGACTCGGAAGTCATCTTGATTCTCCGCAATAATTGGTGATCTTTTCGATGCAGTGGTCTTTGATGGAATGGTAGTCCGATCGAGCACCATTAAAAAGCCATGCTGTTTGAAACGCTTCGACCGCACAACATCAGCGTTCGTCAGGGTAAAAGCATTAATTCCGCACGACGAGCCTGAAGACCCGAAAAACACTAGCACACATTGCCTCGTTCCATAGCTGCATTGATTGCATTGAAACTGCGTCCCAAAATTTAGCAGATACGATTTCGTAGAGAAGCATTGCCTTTTTACTCTATAGAAAACTGTTACTGTAGGATCGAAACGTTGGAGATAATAACCGCTTCTTAGTCGTGTTCTATCGCTGCGTCTAAATTCATGTGATCAGATAACCTGTTTTAATAAGCTGCACTGGATAAACTATGCGAGCAAAACAGCATAAATCACAGTTTGTTTATACACAACGCAAACACCCTATGGCCAAATGGATGATTTGCCAGTACGAACATTCCGATCCGCATTTCACGGGCCTATTTCAAGGTATAAAGAAGAGCTGGTTTCGGACGTTCTCTTAGTAGTTCGCAGCCATTCTTACGTTTGGAGTCACAAGACGAGGTCTTGGTCCATGCTGCCCGTTAAGTAGCTTCATGGCGACATGGGCAACAAGACTCATTTAATCCACGTAGAATTCGTATCCTTTATGACGGTTGAAGTTGCTGTATGGCTGGATGATTGATGCCTTCTTGATTCTCTTGTTCAGCGAGGCAATGTCATCTGAACACAAGGGAGCGTGTCCTGACGCCACATGCTGCACAATCCGGTTTTATCGCTCTGTTCTTTGGTTTGTCTGCGGGCGAGCTTTGCTTTCTTCCCGGGTGCTTCGTTACCACCTACTTACGTTCACCGACTTCTCCAGTTAGAACGACGTAACAGCGAGGTACTCGAGAAAAATTACAATTCGCCTCAAAACAAATCAACAAATCCAAAAGTAGTTTGGGATTGTGCATCACACACCAAATAAGCACGCATAAGCACACGCCCCCTAAATGCATCCGGCCAAAGTAACCAGCACCAGAGGAAGACATTTGCAGAACAGGTGCGTCAAGGAGACATTGCTCGATTTTCTAGTCCGGTGACAACGTCACCCGTGACAAAGGATATGAAGTATGCGCGGACTGGATGAGCCTTGTCGCGTTTACCGGCGAGAAACTACCCAACTGGTAGCACGAACTAAAAGCTCCTCTTCTGGCTCTGAACACACCAACCGCTGCTGACAAGAAAAGTTTCTGAAACTCAACCCACTGCTTACCTTGAAGAAAGCTCGCCAGACAAAGGCCAAAACGTTGGTACTGATCAATCTTCCGATCTACCAAGTAGCTTTGCGTTGTGTATACATAAACCGTGTTTCATACTGTTGTCAGTGTGATCAACAACGCATGAACGAAAAACCCAATCTTCGGATACCAGCAAACAACTGGCCTAGGCTTCGATTAGCCCTCAGCATACTGAATCTTTACTGTCTGTCCAAGTCAGTCGATCTACCTCCATCGTCTTGTCACATCTTGTAAAACAGTTCACGCGAGTAGCTGCGTCGTCCACGTTATTGTCAATCTCGAATTAATTCACGTCGAATCAGACGGACTTCATTCTGCGGAACCAGCAGTATACGTGGTAAGAAGATATCGTGGAGAAGCTCGCCTCCAAAGTGCGACATGACGAAGAAGCAACGACCAACGATTCTTGAGAAGCAGTAGAGATTGCACCTATAATTTGATCATCGCCTAAGCCTAAACTCCTGTATATAATTACTGGAGTTTATTCAATGAAGTGTATTAGCGAAAACGAGCATTTATTGAATGTTCCGTTTCGAAGAACAGAGCGGATAACGCAAGGTCCGGGCTAAACCATTTGAACCTCACTATCGAGCGTCACCAGCGTAGAGGAGAAGAGCTTTATCCGGAAATTTAGCAGACTACTGCTCAAGCACAGCTCGTTCATCATTACTGCGCCAATCGGTAACTTTCCCGAGTACTTAAAACCTCAAATGCCGCTGACCACAAAGTCGCGCATACCTGAACTTCTTGCTGGCTCTCCACGTTGATATCTCGGCAGTCAGATCTTGACTAGAATTAGTCGCGCCAGTCGGTGAATCTGGTTCCGTTGGCTCGCGACCTTTCCGCATAAGTATCTCTCGAACCGCTTTCAATTCTTCGTACAGCGCGGCGATGATAAAAACAGCCACCATTGATCCGATCAGGCCTGAAATACATCGAACAGATTATGGAACACATTTATATGACCGTGCTTCAGATATGAAATTAATTCATAAATAGCATCCTCCGTTAATCCGACAAACAGTACGAGAAGCAATTTCGTCACGTTCTCTCCGGACCGATATACTGACTGCCACGCACAGTAGCCTGCAATAATCCCTCAAAAGCTACGACCTGAACCCTTCGAACGATTGCGCTGCTAACACAAACACCCTTATAGACATTAGGAGACATCTCAACCTCCGGTTGTTACCGCTTCAACTGGGGGCAGAGTTTAGGCACTAAGACCAAAGTTCGCAGCAACAAATACACATACTAAATAATTCTAATTTTTGAAATAAAATACGATACACAATGTTCCAGTGTGAAATTTTATAATAACGAATAGGCACGTACAGCTTTTGGCAAGCCTAAGCAATGCAATGACGTTAACAGTTTTACATTATTTGCTGTCTAAACCTAAACTTGCACATAACGGGATTTTGAACGTAACTGCTTTGCATAAACTGCAAATATGCAAACGTCGAAATCTGTACTTACTTATTAACTACAATTGTGACGACTGAAATACATTTTTAAGTAAATGTAATTTGTTTCAGAAATTAGGGTGCATTTATCGCTGCGTACTTTGACGGGTCAACGGCTACTTTGGCGATCATTGCAGACTTTAAATGGCTATTGTGGCGATTGCACAACATAGCTTCCTTCGTATTTCGCCTTGATGTG
Organism: Soboliphyme baturini; assembly: GCA_900618415.1. Classification (NCBI taxonomy): domain Eukaryota; kingdom Metazoa; phylum Nematoda; class Enoplea; order Dioctophymatida; family Soboliphymatidae; genus Soboliphyme; species Soboliphyme baturini. Next base: position 7,183 of record UZAM01009318.1, on the reverse strand, counting down.
CTACCCTCTGCTTCTGTCATCGTTCAGTGTTCCCGACGCTGCTGCAACGTACGATCCATAGGTTGCACTCCGTTGGTACGCAATTCCTTAACTCGCAGCCAGACTAATAAAACGAACCGCTTACCTCCTACGGAGTTAATCGCCCAGCCTTTGAACAAGATCGTCTCCGTATAGCCGAAATGAAAATACATCGCCATATCCATATGCATTGAATCGTTAGACGAATGGCCAGACATTTCTGTGGTGCTAAAGAAATGGTAAAAACATTAAATGAACAAAAAACAAGTAGTCACAAGTAAAATAAATCGCTTATGATGTTTTGACACGCGCGACATCGCACACAGTCACGATGGCATTTTGGACTCCAAAGATGCAACTCGATTCAGTCAGCCAGCTGCGATGGAAGCTTATTCTTCCGAAGGCAGCGGCACAAGAACAAGAACAAGAACAGTGGCTCTAACGTTCCAGATCCTGCACCAATGGTCGGAAATTGGCAAAAGATAACCCAGCCCTCGAGCAAAGTCCGCCGAGCCACCCCACCTACTCCAGGTCTTTGGACGATCGGAAGAACAAGAACTAGCTGATCTGCCTTCCTTTCAGGAAGCATTCGAAAGACATGCTCAAACCATGGCAGTTGTGAATTCTTGAACTGGAAAAGCAGCAGATGTTCACCAAAGCTTTCACGAATGCGGGAAATCTGGAATCAGCTCAGAAGCGTGACTGAAGTGATGCGTCTCAAAAAGCCCATTTCAGCCGCTTGTACAATGGATCGCAATTTTTCTGTCACTGACCAACACTTGTAACTAAAGGTGCGCATGGGGATTAAAATCTATCACAAGGTTTAAACAACACAGACATATTCCTTCTATGGATTAACATAGCATAAATGCACCTTAAGCATCTCAAAACGAAAGAACGGCACAGTTACGACTGTGGTGCGAGATAGTGCAACTAATCAAATTATATGAAGGCGAGGACTGCTTAAATGGATTCCCTTAGCAAGTTTTGCGCAGGAGAGCGGTGAACACGTCGTAAAACCCGGCCTTAGACGAGAAATGCGAGAAGGAACACGAATATGCTATTCCAACAGGCGGTAAAAAAATTAAACTTTCGAGCAAATCAAAACATTTTCATTTGTGATTTCGGTTTAAAGTAAGGTATCATCTTCAGATCTGGCACGTCAGGAGCCACAGATAACTCGTCGGTCTTTGAGTCTTAATGCAATTTTGGTGCAGAGCAATTACGAATTTGCTAGGTAAAGCTGAAGCAAGGGTGGGAATCGATCGAATATACGGCCAACATGAGAACTGCAGCTAAACATGCTACCGATTATGACACCGAGATATTTTACTACCGAATTGGCTACTATGCTAATAAGGTTTGAATACTGTTCCACCAAATTAAGAAAGTGACATCAACCTGTCCGACTGGTTGATCGTCAGATACCCACTGGGTATTGTGCGGTGGATTTGGATATGGCATATTACATCAACTTCTCTGTTTCAGTTCCACTAGGAACCCAATTCCGCATCGAGTAGATGAACAGCGTACTCCGTTTACAAACGGATACAGACGCTAACCTCAATTTTTCCATTCATGCCGGCGGTAAGAAATCCATTTCTTAAAAGAAATCTGTCAGAACTCGATTATCACTGCTTCATTAGCTAATCGGTTTATGATTTGTGGTGGTACAAAAGGACAGATTCCATTCTCACAGTATTCAGGCATAATACGCAATGCCGGACTTTGGTTGTAGCCCGCTTTCCACTACGTGGGTATGAAGTTGGATTTATGAACAGCACTTATTTGATTGTTTGCTACAAAAAGCGAGTAGTAGGTGAAGAAGCGGATTTCGTTATTTTCTGTCAGTACAAGGTCCAACATTTCTGCCAGTAGAGTCGATAAGATCGTATTTCGTTCGAGAATCCTGGCAGGGCCGACAATGATATGATTAAAATGACGAAAGCACTATCTGGAGCATAAAACTAAGTAACTCCCTCAGCCCTTAGCAAGCTTTCGGAAGGAAGAAGTCTTCAAACTATTCACTACCTTAAATCTAGGCCTGTGATTAATGTACCCAATCAGTTACGCAACCAGACAAATATCGATACACGAATTAAGATCCAGCAAGCGCCCCATGACCTAAGAGACAAAAATCGAATATCTTCATAGACAAACCACAGAAAACGAACGGACCAAAACTTTGTGAACAATTTGTCAAAGTTCTATCTTCTGCTCCAAGGGTCGAACGAACAACGACGATCGCTGCTTTAAGCGACTTTGCAATAAGCTTCCCCGTTCCAGTCCAAACCATGTTGACAATATTCAATCCGCCAGACAGATTTTGTCCGTCGCGCAGCGACGTCACCGTGAAACCGGGTGTTCGACGACAGTAACAAATGGCGCGACGTCAAACGAAAAGAAAGACGTCGGACGTACAGTGTGTTAACTGTAACAAACTGTTTTAGCACTGACTCGCTGTCTAGATTCCATAGGTAAAATCTGTTGCTAGGTTACTGCAGTGTGAATGATTCGACAAGTTCCGAAACATCGAAGTGGGTCAAACTGGAGTAATCAGGACGACACAGATGAGAATCATCTCTGACTTGCCTGATAAAACTACAAGGTAGACGAGCAATGGACAGAGCGAAGGACGACCAGACAGTTCAAGAATATTAAACAATGGACACTGTCCAGCACTGGAATCCAACCTTAGGAACATACTCGAATGGCAGAGGAGTACAACGTAAAAAAGGCACTGACTATGGGCTTTCAAGGCTTGGAAGGAAGAAAAGACTTGGCTGGGGGTTTACAGAGTTAAGTTGAGTACAAGGAGCAAATCAATAGCAGCTACGAGAATCGGGCAGCAGCTCTACGACTGAATGAAGAAAACAATGAAAGAACCGATATCGAGAAAATGACATCATTCTCCTTGAAAGTCCTCAATGCATTTTTAGAAGTCATCAAAACACCGAATGAACTGCCCACGTGAGTGCCGTAATGTGCGACTATACGCATCAGTGGTCATGGTCTTCACGCTCTTATACTTAATTATACTCATATAATCACGACTTTCCTCTGCGAGATGAGGCATCGCTCCGTAGTGCGGAGGCAAGATCGCAAGAGAAGAGGTGGCTGTGTTTGAGGTCACCGAGGAAAATCAGAACGATCCAAGCCTTACAGAGTTGTCGCCATTAAGCCCTTCGGCCGACGTGAAGGGCAAAGGGACGTTCTGTCCAAGACGCCCAGCAAGCGTGGATAGTATACAAAACCACTTTGAATGATCGAATGAAATGGAAACCACAGATAAAAATGGCTCCCAGTCCCATGCGTACGGCTCAAGTTAAATTAGGGTGGACTACATCGTATGAATGAGGGATGAACGATGGACTAACACTCAAGCGACTGCAACCGCCCAATTGGAAGACCTCAACGCAGGCAGGATGATGAGCTAAAAGACAGATATAGAAGCCTGTGGTGACAAATCTCACGAGACAGACCACAGCGGGCATCGAGACTTGACAATGGTGCTTTCGTTAACTAAGAAGGATCAACCAGTTGTAGCTGTTGTCAGTGATAATGACTGTAATCTGCATTTATCTATGAAAACAGAAAAATGTACAAAACTGTTTTTATTTATTCACAAAGCAAGAAAATAATTTGAACAACCGGCTCCCTGATCAGTACCTACGTCTCGCACGAGCCTTCTTCACTGTCCTGAAGGAAGTAACGACACTAGAGACGGTTTTGGAACCGAAAATCAAACTACACGTACCGATCATATTCCCGTCATTTTAGCGCCATGCTCGATCAAGACCACTCTCCACAGCGCTGTTCTGCGATTCGCACATGCAAAACGCCCGTGAGGTGCGAGGTGCGAGGCGACGTCGCCATATGCTCGTGGTAACCAAGACCTTGTCGAAAAATACCAAGATGGCGTCACCAAACCAACATACCCGAAATGGAAGAAACTTCGACGCGAACAGTCGACGAGTGATGCTAAATGTACAGCATCAGAGAACATCTGTCGGCAAAACCGGATGCGAGAATGGCCAGAAAACCGGATATCGAAGGACGATGTTCCTGTTGTAGCGAAACGTAATTTGCATGAAACACTGACGAATAACGTATCTATTTGCACAGTTTTGACCTATTCTCCCGTTACTTATGTATTCCAAAGGACAAGATAATCTGTGGAAATTTGTCGTTATGAGGAACCAACATCAACAACTCTCTTAGGGAAAACCATTACCTCAATTCTTCGGCATCCCTGATTTCAGTGTCATTCTTCTGACCAAATTTGCCTTACTAGTGACTAATACTTTTCGCTGGCAAACTGCTTTGGGACCATAAAACAAGTTTATCATATCACAAGTTTATCAAGTTTTGACTAAGAAAGATACAATCCAACGTTCTTTTCACTACAGCATCATCCTTAACTTTCTTCGTTGTTTGTACTCTATCAGTTGACTCCGACTGGATTTATCACGTTGCTTTAGCGTTTGGAGGTAGTTGATTTCTTCTGTAAACCTAATACGTTTTCAAAGAAAATATCGTATATACAGTAATCTGTCACTAAGCTCTGTTCTGCAAGTGTCTTCCTATGTTGATCTATTAAATACATAATCTCCGCTTCGAATAATGCTTCAGGAAGAGACGTTTTCAGTTTTATATGTTCCGCCGTGAAAACCGGTCGAACATGATCCGAAAAGTAGAAAAATATGCATATTATAAATTCGACACGCGGTTTCGTCCCGTGTTTCCAATATACTGCATCATATTACATTATGGCATATGTACAACATATTACTGCATCTTGTCTTTGAGCCTTCTATGCGTTTCCCCAAAATAGATGGCCCAGAGGTGTAATTATTAGGGTATACAATACTAGCTTTTCTCTGTTCTGCTAGATTATATTAGTTGTATAGAGTTGCCTAGTTTGAAGATTTGGAAACGGTTCTGACTATGCATCTGATCATGAATCGCTCGACTTTTTTAATTAGGTTTTCAACGTTGCAATAACCAAAGGGACGCGCATCGAAAGTAAATTCTAGGAACTGCTTCTTGCCAATCGCTGTTTCTGTTTAGTATTTAGCTTTTAGTCCCCTCTGCCTAACTGTCCCAGAATGAAAGCTTACAGACAGTTCTGCTTTTACTCGCTGATAAGGTTACTGTTCTACTACTGAGCTGAGGTTGAGTCAGCAATAAAAAGGAAGATAACTACGAGGTTAACTCAGCGTGACTCATTTTTAGGCAATAATACTTCCTAATATTTTTATCTCTTACTTGGAGCAATCCTTTTCTATTTTGCGGTTTCTACTAAAGCCCAATTTAATTAGATGAACACCCTCAACGCTTCAAAGATCATCAGACCTTCCCCAACTCAGCCACCATTTATGTTTCAGTTAAGAATGGCTATCCAAAAGGAAGTAACTAGAAAACGTTTGCCGCCCCTCCCCCCAACTAAACACAAGTGCCCCACCTTCATGCAAAAAAATCATTAAAGAATGACCAAGAGGCATCTGAAGCCTCATTCGCGAAGTGGTGGCTCTGGTCGTTGCTACCGCTCATTTTCTGATCGGCCCGACCGAACTGTTCGCGCCTGAAAATTTTCTGGTGATATTATTCCACTTCGTCAATTAAGCCACCGTTTTGCTATGCGCGTAGCGTGAGGTTTCGTCCGTTTCAAAGTCTCGACTAAAGCCGTATTTACAAATACCGAGTTATGTGAAGCAAAATTTGTGATGCACGCATCGGATGCTTTCCATCCTTCTTCAAACCTGGATTTTCAGATCAAAGGAGTTCAGAGGAACTTTGAACTCAGTGATATGATTACGCCTACGCGACCACGTTGCATATGCGTCGTTCTTGAGAAAATGAGATTCTGCAGGATGTCACAACGAAATGACACACAGCAAAATGAAACAAACATGCAGAAACCTGCATAATTAGCTGAGCATGCGTACCATTATGATCAAATGTTTCAAAAATATAAGTTATGGACAATCGGGGTAGAAACGCAAAAGAAATAATCGTGGGTAGTAATCCCGGTACTCCCTGTACTTCATTTTACAGGCGTACATTTTTCTTTACAAACTATTAATTTTTTGAGCAGAAAAAACGACTCACTCTACTGTGCTTAG
>UZAM01009313.1:3088-19043 GCA_900618415.1 Soboliphyme baturini | reverse complement strand
CCTGCTCGGCCCATTACAGACGAAAATTTAACGTTTCAGAACTGCTTGTATCCTTAGGGCTTGAGTGTGGCTCGAAAAGTCGGTGATTTGTGCAGTAAAGTGTTTATGCGAAGCAATCCCAAACAAGAAACATCAAGACCACAGAATTAATTTCGCACATAAAGCAAGAACAATCCATTTTAAAGTTTAGATAGCATAATCGAGGCATTATGAAGCCTGCCAAACCTTGATGACTATTGTCTCGATAGCTGATAATTCCAGGTTCCACTGCAGCTCTTCACAGCTAAAGTAAAAACTCTGCAGCATAATTTGCCATCTGAAGCTGATCACACTGTTATGTCATTGCTCCCTTCCTACGATGTGAATGACGAAGTTCGATTTGTTGAAATGAGGCCTACGTATTCATGTTCACAATTGTTATCATATCATATTTCGTCTTCTAGCGTATAACAAGAGTTTCTTCATGCATCGTTTCTGATGATTCAACTATCTTATAATCTCTCGTAAGCTTGAATGCATTTGGGACTATGCAAGTGAAGGAAAATCCATACTTTCTTGGCGAAGATTTAGAACAACACTTGGTTGGTCGTGCAAGTGACGTTGTTAGTTGAGAAGGATGAAAATAATATTCACTAGTTTTGACGAATGTATTACACCAGGATTTTCAGGTTAAATACATCTTGATCGTTAAAGGTCCAATAACCCGTTTATCGCTCGAAATTTTCCATCAAACCTTGACCGTCCTGATCTTCAGATCCTTTTGTCCATCATTCTTTATCCCGCAGTCCAAGGACAGAAGCACGATGGAAAGTTATCATCACGCTTTCTTTGAAGGTTATCAAGAATAACGATGCTTCACTGATTCACCAGCATCTGTAATCAAGATGTTCTTCTCTAATACAAGGCTGACTCAAAATAAAGTTGCGATAGCCGACCATTTTAGAATTCATGACAAGTGTTCAAGCCGGCAATAGAGGCTCAACCATATATAACGTTCATGCATACATACATACGTACTGTGCAATCAGCCGTATTTATTTGGTGTGACTATTGAATTCTATTTGTGTGCAACAGGATGGCTCAGTTAATTTTGTTCCATTATTTGTTATTGATTTTCATTCCGATTTCATCCTCAGTAACACGAAGAACACAGTGCAAGACGTCGCGATGATGAACAGATTTAATGGAGGAAGCGATCACAGCTCGTCAGATGCAAAGCGCATCTGGATTGAGTCTTAAAGAAAAATTAACTGCTGCAGATGAGATGTAAGATAATCGAAATGAACACATTAAAGAGGAACTTTAACTCCGGTTATCTTAACTCAAATCAAATAACCAATTCGACGTCGTTCACGCAATACAGGAAGAAGCAGGAAAAGCAGTGGATATCAACGTGCTGTATCAGGATATTATGAAAGCTATTACAGAAACAGCCGAAAACACTTCCGGAACAAGGATTACGAAGGTCGATCGAAAAAATTAAAGCAACGCACGAAGCAAACGAAAGCGAAAGAATCGTTGAAGAAACGAGGAAAAATGAACACAGCAACAGTTCACAAATCAAAGATAGAATCGAATATGTGAAAGTTTGCAAAACATGAACGAAACTGATGAAAAACATCACATCACTGCAGACTGAAGACAATCAAAGCATCAGATTTAATCACAGATTTTAGCTATCAAACCATAACAGGGGATTGTCATCAGGGACAAACAACAGATTCTAAAGAGATTAACAGATTTCTACACAAAACTGTACAAAGATGAAAAACCAACCTTGAAGATACATCAAAGTTTAAGAAATTCCAGATATCTTGCCACAGCAAGTACGACATGCAATAAAACAGGCGAAACAAAGAATGTCGCCTGGCGAAAATGGCATTACAGTGGAACTCGGGGAATCAGGAGGTGAAGGCCTGAATGCGGTGTCGGCGCGATTGCTTTTGCACTGTCCAAAGAAAACTGAAAATCCCAGACGATTGAAAGAATGTGAGGATTTGAAAAACTACAGGCTGATCAGTTTGTTGGGAATCACCTACTAGATCTCTACCATGAGAGTGATGAGCAAACATCAAGAAATATTGCATGTTACATAGCCAACAGATCACACAACGTTTAACAGCGGATTTTGCATGACGGATCATCTACAAGTGATACAACAAGTAATTCAGATAAACAACGAATATCAGCTTCCTCTCAACTGGGATTCGTTGATTTCCAGAACGCTGTCGATTCAGTTTACATCTGTCGTATAATGGTTTCGTTGAGAAGTCAGAGAATCGACAATAGAAAAAAATTCAGACACGTGATTTACAAGAAAAAAACCGCTAGTGTGGAGCTTCACTAAAGCAAAAGCAAGTTTAAAGTCGAAAAGTACCTTTGACAGGGACACAAAATATCACTGACGTTATTCACAGCAACCCTGGAAAATGTTTTCACGACACTTGGTTGGAAAAACCAAAAACTGTGTTGGAAACAATATTCTGATCCTCTCAAGGTCCTCCTCAGAACAACTCTAAAGAAGAATCCAAGATCTTTACAATATCAAGATAAAAGAACGAAGTGAAAATGAACTTAAAGAATACTCAGGTCATGTTTAACAAATACGCTACCGCGCGACATGTATGAAAGACATATTCTTGGAAAGATAAAAGACTATGTCTGCATGGAACAGCTCATCTATGCGACAGAGAATCTACTAAGTGAAATCAGCAGAAGAATAAAAATGACCCGATAAGAATGAAAGTGGTCATATCCACAAAATATTTCCTTTGTGCTTGAAACGGAAAGAATAAGATTTGCGTGTGCTAGCGACCCAGTGCTAATTTCTGAGTATGAAGCGCGGAGCCCAAGTCTGAAGGCTATTCATAAACGGCACACTACACAAAACAACAACGAAAGATGTGTACTGGGAATAAGAACCCAAACGAGTCAATACCATATCAAATTCTTCATGCCCAATGCAGCGTCTTGATGTTACTGTTGTTCTGTCATCGTCATCTGAGGCAGACTGAGGGTAAACAACACAGAAACCCCAGATTTATGATGTATGATGGCTAGAAATGGTACTTCAGATTAATAATATCGAGCAACGTTCATTGCGCGACAAAGGCCATATTCCCCACGTCCTCACGGCATAGTCTTATATCATATCTGTGAACTGCACCTTGGTCACTTGCATGTTTGTTCAGTTAATCCATTGCTTTACTTAACTAGCTAACCGTTTTGCAAAAAAGTCGTCTTTATGAATCTTTTCAAGCAGTATAACTTAATCGACATAGTTAACGTATTTTCTTACCTTATTAATAAATGTCACGGAAGGACCTTCAGATCAAACAGCTATAGGGACAAAGGCGAGATACCGAGAAAAGTATTCATTCCGAGCCGATGATTTAAACAGAAACTGTAGTGTACATCATCAGTGCAGCAACAGAGATACTTACTAGTTATTTAATAAAATAAGTAAGAAATGATTGGGTTATACCTTCTGTTGATTATTACACTGATTAGTAATAGTCGGCTATCAGGTAGGCCAAAGGGAAATGCAGTTACAAGAGGCGCTCGAATGGGACAGCATGATCGCACACATCGTTAATTCTGATATGACCACACTAGAGTATCATACTATTGCTGTTATTCACAAGTCTACGACTTGCTACCTATTTCTTGATTGACTGCACCGAAGCAGCGGGAGGTAAATCTTTGCTCAAGGAAATTGACGGTTACGATCAGGAAAAGTGGAAAGAACTCTGGGAACCGATGTGCCGGTATAGCTGACATAAAAACCCACTAATAACCTTTACGGCTTAAATGAATTCATGCTTCATTTTAATGACGCTTCCTTGCTACAGGGGTTTGCCAGCTACCGCCATTCCAGGGCGTCCAATAACTTTCGATGAATTTGAAATGAGGTGCATTCTCGTCTCATTCAAATCAAACAGCGCTGCTGGGTCAGACGGGGTCATAGCTAAAGTGCTGAGGAATACCGAAAAGAGTGGGGTGATGTACAAGTTGTTTAATAATTGCTTGCATTCCGAAGTCATTCTGGATTGTTGGATGACGTCCAAAATTACTCTTATCCCAAAGACAGCTGTTGCGACCAAACCAAAAGACTTTCGTCCAATCGCCTAGACCTCTGTGTTGCTCAAGGTTTCCCTGGAGGTTCTCATTCGACCGGTACTCCTCAGTCAAGTCAACTTCAAGGAGCAACAGATAGCTGGCAATTCGCTTTAACGCGGGGCCGTTACACTCTAAAGCTCTAGCCTGCTGCACCGACTTGCTAGCCTCTTCACTTGACTGTCGCCCAGTACCACTACGGAAACCGCCTTCTTAAACCTCTCAGCAGCTTTCAACCTCGTGCCTAGAGATGGCCTTCTCTGCTGTCAGCAAAGAAATAAACGGTGGCTCCGCTGTTCTGCAGGTTATTTCACTGACTAGGAACAGTTCATCGCAGTTGGAAGGCGCTGTTCATCAAGGATCACTGCTATCCCTCTTCTTCTTAATTTTACGTGATACCATAACGCACCGTCAGTCTTGTCTCCTGCATCAAGTATTGCATCCTACTGATGACACAGTGCTTAGTTCATCCATCCGGAAGGAGCCGGATTTGCGCAACCTGCAAAATGCAGTGAATGGCACTGAGCTATGGGGATCAGAAACAACGGTTTAAGATCTAATCGTCTGAAAAGCGTCTAACTATCCTGCAGGACACCACAAAATACCTTGGGATCATACTAAAAACTAGAATGGACTGGTCTGACCACATGATCTCAGTGTTCAAAAGGTTCGTAGGGCATCTTACTATCAATTGAGGCTAATTAGCCTGCCTGCAACCTCGCCAAACGAAGCAGCACGTCTTCGATTTCGGATGCATCGTTCCTTCGAGCATTTACTCCGGCCTACTGATATTCGCAGGTTTAATGAACAAGGACTTCAGGTTACTGCGTCGAGCCATAATGTTAATAGCTAAGATTAGCAGAATCCCTGTTGAAAAAATTACTGGCCCCACTGAGAAAATAACAACAGCAGCTGACATTTGGCTGGGTCACTGAATGCTAGCTGATGAAAGACAATCGTTGCATTAGAAGTTTCAGCGCGCAATGTCCTTGTATGAAAGCATACACAGCCGGTTCAGCGCTTTCGCAGCTTCGACAGATCGCTACCACAGATTCATTGTACTTTCCTGGCAAATACTCTGATGCAGACAGAGCTGCAAGAACAATCACCTGTTCACAACATTCTGTCCTAGCATTAGCATTCTGTTTATATACATTTCATGGGCCTGTATAATTCTAGAGTAACAGATGCGCTTATGCTAATAACAACACGCAAATAACTTTGACTTAACTTCACTGAGTACCTCTTTAAGTCTATGACACATACCCACCTATTTCATCAGCTGAATTTCTACTCACGTGCCTATTTATCAACTCATATGTTTTTCCCTGCCATTGGATGTCTCGCTCCAGTTTTTGAACTTCGAGGATCGATTACAGAGATACGTCACAGAAACAGTCAAGTCAGAAAAATTCAGTGTAATGAAACTATTGATTTGTCCATCGAAATTACTTCAGCCTGAAGCAGCTGGTTAAAAATGTTATTGATATCGATGTTGCATAAGCAAGAGCTGTAAAACTCGATACCGTTGATTAGCCGGAAAATGTGATTTTTTATATCCATCTGGCAACGCATCTGTATGAGCTTTAGACCTCTCTTCCACCTACTCAGACAATGAGGTCGAGATGCAAGACATATCCTCTTTAGGGAAGGAACTGTTCTTTCTACAATATGGTATTCCACACAGTCTGTTGACTTAAACAACAACAGAGATCAAGCATTCTGCTGATTATTATAATGAAAAAGCAGTTATCAGGTAAGTCGAGGTGAATTTCTGCTGAGTAAGGCAGTCGCATCTTCGTACTGTGGTTACATCTCTGTCATTCTGGTATAACTGCAGCAGAACACCTCTACTGCCTCTGCTCTTCGCAAGTCAGCGACTAGCTACCCGTTTCCTGGATAGTTGTGCCGAAGCAAACAGGCCTGAATTCCTTGCTCAAGGAAATTCGCTATTAAGACAAAGACTATACTTCCTACCGAATCGAACCCGGCATCTCCAGCTTTCGAGGCCGATCTCATTTTCGCTGCATCCCAACCGATACTGCCGTTATGCAAGACGGATGAAAATCATTTCACTGGGTTGTACGGTAACGCAGCACCTCCCCTCTGCTTTTATGCGGCTATGGCTAAATTGCATTTCAGCCTCTGGAGTGCGTAGAATGAATTAATCGCAGGTATGAGTTGGAAAGAACACATGTACAACTCGTAGTTGTAACTCAAGAAAAAACATGCCATTCATTACAGTAATGTAATAAATTCGAAACAATTACAAGAAAGTTATATAATTTATAAATTAACCTCCGTTTGTTACACCAATGTTGACGTAATATTTCTGCAAGTGTTTCCCCACATGCAGAACAGTTGTGAATACAGCGAGAGAAGTTTTACACAAGCCTTTGCACTTCTCACAAGCCAGAGAAGTTCCGCTTAGTTTCAAGGCGATGAGCGCATCAAAACACAAACATACTTTACCGGAACGAAAATTGCCAATGTACATGAAACCGACATGAAACCTGATACATGACTAAAAGCATGAAACAGACAGAAAATGCTTCGTTGCAAACCTCAACAAAATTTGCCAACGGCCCGATCTGGAAAATATACCTCGAGCAATGATCAGACTCAACGTAAAAAAGAAATAGAAAAGAAATGCCTCATACGTACTTCGGACTTGCAGCGGTAGCTGCGAACAAACTGTCACGACCAGCAGCAGCAACAACGAACCTCCGCCACCATGGATACTCCTCCGGAGCTTAGCCGGTTGTACATCATGATTGTCCATAAATCTACATAAAGAAGAGGTTTATGAATATGAATGAGGATGTCGAGTCGCCGCCTGCCTCACTTACGTCCGTCGTGCCGTGCTGTGTTCTGTCGAAAGGGCTCGTCGCATGCTCACAAAAACTTCGCGATCATTATTAACTTTAAGTCGACATCGCCAAGCAGTTGGAAGAGGAGGGAATGACGGCGAACGACTCTGAAGGCGACGCGTGGAAGACCGATGAGTCACGAAATGCGACACGCCCCATTTCGTACATCCTGGTCGTTGCCGCTGCCGCTGCGGATTCGGACAGTACGCGACGCGTACTTACTGATCTTGACAAGTTTATCGACCATACTTCCCTTGACCGTTTCTTGCAACCCAACTGTTGCGGAGACAGTGGCTTTTGCTGCTGTTGCACCGCGGCTCTGATTAATGATTTACGGAACAAACTTTAGATCTTTTCGTTGCTGTTCTCTCAACTGTCGGACGTGACAAGGTTCGTCTGAAATGAACTCACTCACCGATTGATTTACTATACTTTTATTTTTATTTCTAAAGACTACAGTTGTTTCTGGCCAAGTCCTCTGTAAAGCTGTTGTCAAGGCGAAGATCGACGTATCAGGTCTGGCGAGAGGGAAAGGATAGTGTCTAGTAGTTGGACATGGCACCGGATTCTAAAAACAGCTAGGCACTAAAAATTTTCTTACTAGCTGATACTTTCCCTAGGAGAAGCAAATAGCAAGTCTCTGACTTGCGAACTATATGAACAGAGTGAGATTCTGCTTTAGCACACAAGAAAGAACGATGAAGGTTTTACTGTTTAAAAGAAGTTACAACTAACCACATTTTTAAGCATACTCGAGAACGGATAAATAAATAAATAGCATATTACTTAATTAAGCAGCTAGCTAATGAATAAGATAACATATGCAGTGACTATAACAAACATGGAAGAAATCATAGATAGCTGAATCAAGGCTGGAACATAAGCACAATATTACATTGAACATATCGAAGAGTACAAGATACGGCTATGCTATTGGATGCGTTCACCTTGCAGCTGAAATTCGCTTTTATCAGCCTAATAGCCGACTAAAATTCATCAAAAAGCATAAGCCGCTGTTTAGCATAAATTATGCAGTATGGTGGTAGAACATTTGCCATCACCTTTCAATCCATCAATCATTCTACTTTCTCGTGGTCAGTGGTTGATTGTGATGAAAATGAATATATACAGAAGTAAACGTTGCTTGATTCGTTCTCAAGCGGCTCAAAAGATTTATTATTCCCGCAATACGCTAGCAAGCCATGACACCTGGAACGTCTGAAAGTCGCTGGTCTGATGCAAGTGTAGTTCTATTGGAAACATGAACAAGGGTGCGCGTACTTGACGGAGAGTGGGAAATGTGTCTTCTAATATCGTTGTTCGTTCGTCCTTTACTGGTTACCCAATCGTCAGCTGATTACAGTGAAACTAATAAGGAAGTTTTACTGGAAAATCTCGCCGGGATTCAAATTCGCTGTTTTAAAGTGCAAAGCAAAAATTTTACGTTCCACCAGTAATTATTATTGTTATCAAAATCAAACCTATTTTGTAGTTATATTCCCGTAAAGAGAAGCGCGTTGTAGTTGCCGTTATTCTAGTAGGTGCTAGAAATGATTTGCTTATACATAAAAAAAATTTTATGCATCTTCGGAACAGTTGCCATTCTTGGTTGTTGCCGTTAAACATCCGGGAATTTCGTCCTTTTATTTGCTTTCAAACCTTATACATTTTGATTATTCCAACTTGAACTCAAGAACAGAGATCATAAATATTTTGAACAGCTAAAGTCGTTCGCAACAGAACCGAATTTGAGGGATATCACCTTCAGGAACAGTTTTCTGTTTATCCAGAAAACAACGTGTAGTGTGCCTTATTAACACAGAATGAGGCTTGTTACTCAATCAATAAACATGGTTATCTTTGACGCGATGACTGTCATCAGAAGAAATTACAATTTAGTTCTGGTTACGAGTTTCATTTGTACTAACGATAAAATCAGCTATAACATTAGATAACAAATAAGAACGAGGAGATACTGAACTGCGACCACAGAAACATTAATAAGTATTGCAATGTTTGTCCCATATTACGTTCACTATATTCCAGTTCATTCATAGCTTCACTATGTTGAAATGCTTTCGGGAACATTTCCTACCGACCTATGAGTTTTTTCGAAGATATAAATGTTACTGAACAGTCTTACTTGTTAGCAAGATTTTCACCTGTCAAAACACTGCGTCACTATTCCAATGATTTTGGTAATATTATACAGAGATGTTTTGAAGGTGCACTTATGCTGATAAAAGCATTCGTTGTACACACTTACTTGACATTTTGCCTCGTTTTGTGCAACATTGTTCCATATGCTTTGTACCTTCTGTCAACTATTATTTGCAATGTTTCTTGTTGATTGTGTTCTCTGCCTTTATCACTGAAACTTTAGTTTTGAACTATTATTGAATCATGTCACAAAACTTAGATGTTAGAACTGCTAATGGTAGAATAAATACGAAATTAAGTTGCCTTCTTATCACGAGAATGCAAAGAAACTTTCATTTTTCGGCGACCTGCCAGTCTGAGGTAAAGACTATGAAAGATAAGTCATTTTTATAATTTGTTTATTTTTAAAACGTCATGTCAATATAACTTCAAAATGAAAGTTAGTAAGAACACAAAATAACTTTGTTTCCCAGCAGAAATAAAATTAAAAGTGGATGAGGATATTAAATGAATAATACTCAAATAAATGGAAGAATTTTCAAATAATCAATGAATGAAACTCCAATAGTGACTCTAATAGATCACAGCGGCATGGATTTAGAAGAACAGAAGAATCTGTACGTTTAATAGCCTTATCAGAATTCTTCACTCATAAGCCACTAAGGATCAGAGCAGCAGATTCATTATAAATTAGAATATAGTTAGTAGTTCGGAACTTTAAAATTCAAATTAAAAGTTCAGATTCAATGAGCAACAGGTCCATGAGATCATTCAACTTTCTTTCATTATGACAACATGAAGCTCTCAGTGTTCGATTTATTTCTAAGTCGGTTGAAAGAATAGAGCTGTTGTAAAATCCTAGGAACTTTACATAATTTGGAAAAATTGGATAAAAATTGCTTTTAAAATCGGAGGTATGCATAACGAGACAGAACACGTGCACTTTTGACTCCATCTTGTTTAGCTGAAAATGGATTATTTCTTCATCTCGTTCAAGCGTACAAACATTCACTGGTTCATGGTTATTAATAAATGAAACTTTTTATCAGTATCCGTAAAATCTTTTACGCAAATGTCTCACAGAAAAAAATTTCCCTAACATCTTACATCAATTTTCAATTAAAATTAGTTTTTGATTATGATTTAATAAAGACTCGTCTATTCCTCAGCGCTGCTATAGAAACATCATCTCTGATTCACATTCATGATGGAGAAAGTCCCGAAGATTATTGATTTAAAATATGGCCGATTTAGCACGGATTCAAGGAGCGCGAGAAACAGTGTTGAATCCATGGAAATCGCAATAATTTTAGTGGAATGTTGTTAACACTCCTGGTTAACACCCAACTTGATGTAATTTTCTGCTAAACTAAACTACAATTTCGATTATAAATCACGGGCTTTCTCTCTTCTTGCGCATCCTCACAACAACTATAAATCCAAAACTAATTTTTCTAGCTTGGTGATGGAACTTGCCTCTAGCGCCAATACTGCTATGCTGATGGTTTGAAAATAATCACTTCGTAATGGCTCACTGCATGGACCGCTGTTTTATTTTATATTAATAATTAATGCCAGTTCATATCTTGACCTTGGATAATTGTCAGATGTGCCTGAAGTTCATTAAAGATGCGGAATTGAATCAATGACGAAAACGCGAAATCTAAGGTAATGCGAAATGGCAGGAATTTGTCGACGACATTGTTAGTGGCACCTACTAAGACGCAACAGCTGAAACAAAGGCTGTGGATCTGCGGTAGTGCATTATCCAATCATCCTACAATGAGATTGTTTTCCCTCTTTCTCTGGAAAGTATTTTTTCGATTCTTGTTCGAGGAAAACAAAAATATGATTTTAACTTTCAATTGAAATGCATTGAGGAAATGAACGTTATTATATGCACTGACCTTATTTATTATGCCCTACTTTTCTCTCTGTTGTGATTAACGGTATTGCAGATCCTCCTTCCGAATGACCAGTTAGACCTGTAGTTTTCCAGTGTCTCGTACCACCTTGCACTTTGCATTGCGTAACATGCAATTTTCGTTGCTGCAGTGAGAAATTATAGAATACGGAGTGTGATGACATTGATTTTCTCAATCACCAGAATCGTCGTTTGCAAAATAATTAAAGGAATAGCAAGAGCGGCGACCAAATAAGCCTTTTGTTTGAGAGAAACGCTGTTCATTTAACCAAAAGTTGCGCACATGGTTATGGAAGTTCCTTCCTAGCTCACATTTAAGTTAATTAAGTCGATTTCAAGCAGTTTTCGCATGTTTAAATTTGCTCTGCCTTTCAGGGTCTTAATTTCTCGCATAGGTTCATGCAACCAAAAGATGAGAAAATCTGAAATTAAATAACAAGGAGGCACTAACCATTCAATTTCTGTTATTTTGTGTCAGGGCGTTCTACGGTATCCTCTGCATTCTCTAAACTTGCTCTTCGTTTCGTCTTTGTCCCATTTGGCCTATTGCTGATGTGATATCTTGGCATTTTACTTTTCATTTTCAGAGTTAATCACTGCGTTGATGAAAAAAAATATTGATCACTGACAACAGATGTGCTGACCATCGGTGTTCCATTGGCCGCGATTTAATTGTGTGGTCGTTGTTACATCTGACTGTGATGATTACATTATATACCGATAGCAAGTACTGCTTATGAAGCAAACAAAATTGATGGACTGATTGAAACATGAGCTAAATTATGATTTTTTTAGGAGGGAAGGGTGGGCAATGGAATACACACTTGCTTTCTGCAACCAGAGTTTGCTCAGTGCAAAATAGCATCTTTGACTTTTTTTAAGATTTACTGTTACACCATGTGATGTTGTTTAATAAGCTATCATGTGATTCATTATTAATTTCGTTTAAAGCGCAACCATCAGACAGCGTGGCCATGTCAAGCGGACGCTCTCTTATCACACAGTGATATTTATGTTGCTCATAGATCCAGCGACTAGCTACCCACTTTTCGACCGAAAGCAAAGAAGCACTCTAGGGTGAGATCATCGCTAAACGAATGAGTAATTAATAAGAGAATATTTACTTCACATAATGAATTTGAACTTAGTACTCTACAGTGCAAAACAAGCTACTAACCCCTTGCACGACTATCCCCTGATTACCGATGTACATTTTACTAGTTTCACTTTCATTCATTAATCATTTGTCTGCAGAACTGCTTATTTCTTTTATTTTTAATGGAATTCGGATTTTCTTCGAATTATTCTAGGTAGTAAGTTGTCATACGCAATCAATGCTGAACATTAATACAATACGTATGTACGTAAACATAATCTATGCAACAGATTTACCTACTTATTGCAAAATGATTTTTACTGTAATCGAGTGATCAATGCTGTATTTGAAACTTATTGTTCTTGCGCATCTTTTCGAAGCAGTGACGTTTACTGTGACCATTCTTCCGCTTATTTTGTTTGATACGGTTGGAGACTTATGGATAAACATGCGGGATCAAGGATATTCGGTTGAGATTTGACGTTGAAAGTACAAAATGCCGTTTTTCGGTGGAAGATGGGCCCGTTTACATTTACGTGGCGGGACTTACCATCGTCGAAGAGGTCGTATGCCGAAACGGAGCGCCGTTTTGTCGTCCCCGCAGAAGCCCGAACATTTTTGCAGCACCTGCGGTCAAGGCTTTTGCCAAGTTTCGTCGTTGAATGCTCATCAGGAGGTGATCCACAGTAACAGAAAGCTTATCATCGACCTTCCGGAGTTCGAAATACCGGACTCGGTCGAATGGCCGCTGCCGTCGATGTTGAAGCGCGAGCGCCGCGAAGAGGCGAAAGCCGAAGGCGTATCGGCGGGTAAATTTCGTTGTGTGATTTAACTTTAGTCGACCGCAAAGTTTTTTTTAGGTTGAATTTATGTCTCTGTTGCTCTTTGTACATGAGGATTTGATTTCGACAGTGTTTTATTGCCTAAAACAAGGATGACCGTGAGAATGCAATCAGCACCAAAAGTTCTCTTAAGCCATCAAACGTTAAAGAGTAATTTCTGCGGCCTTGGTGCCTCTGTTCGCTGTAGTATTTTGAATTTTTGACTTACATCACCTTGCATATGCGTATTTGCTGAACTTTTCTCCTATTTTGGTTTGGATGTACATGGTTTTCGTTTGTATATGGCTCGAACGATGCCATTTCGATTTTCAGACGCGCGCCGGGATGAGCAGGTATAATGCGAATAGTACTTTCTGATGTTAAGGCCTGACCGACCGAAGACCGACCGATTCCTCAGGCTAGTGCAGGTAAGCGCTAAGCGTAGTGACTGACAGGATTTGTTGCGCGCATGTGGTTGGCAGCACGAAATGTGTATCTGCTCTAATAAAACTTGTTTCGGGCACACCTGAACGAGGTTTTGATTACGTATGATCAAGTTTACACCGCTAACGTAACCTTCGTCTAATTTATTTTCTTTCCTGTTGAAAAATTCCGGTGTATTTGCTTTGCAGAACTAAAATGAGGGTTGGTACGGAGATCGTTGAAGAATTTACTCTCATTCGGTAATACCTTTTTTATTCCAACTTTGAATCAACCCTACTGGATTTGTGAGTCGAAATGTGAGTTCGCCTTCGGACTCCACCGATCGATTTTCTGTTGCCGTGTACCGTTTGTTGTACATTTGCACGTAATTATATCTACGTTTCGGTACGATTCTCATCCACGTGGGTAGACTTTCGACTTGATCAGTATACCGATAAAGGATTTTCCATTGAAATCTTTTAAGAATACGCATAAGTCGATATATCAGCTACCCTATGTGCTGACTGAAACCAGAGCATGTCTTTCTTTTTGTATGAATACGTTTACGGTGTCAGAACTGTTGAGGCAAATTTGTGAAAAAGTGGACCAACTTTGCCGTAACGAAAGTTAAGCAAAACGGGGTAGACACGGAAGCTGCACTTATTTGTTTTTGTGCTGTGGTTGTTTGTCCTGTCCGTGATCGAAAATAGTTGTAGTACTTCCAGTAGTCCGTTCAAAGAATGTTCTAGGATCAAACAACTCGCGGTGCAAAACTTTTTTTGCATAGATTTTTATTCCGGAAAAGAAACTGTATTTTATTCATAGACCTACAGCTAATATAATAGCACATGTATAAGTTGTTTCGTTTTAACAGATTGTTCTTTATATGATTTGCCCGTATTTTTGTTTTTTCCGCAATTTTTTGCTTTTGTACATAAAATACCCTGTTATGCTGATAACAGCTATGTTCTTAAGTCATAAACCTGTCATTTTCTATTTCTTGTGCAAAATATGCATATATTGTATAATATGCATACATTGGATGCAACTTTGTTTATGGTGCGCGTCTTTCTTTGTACATTGTATAGTTAAAGTCTCTTAAATTTACTGTTATTGCGATATCGTTTTTAACGCAGTTTTTTGTCTTTAGAAGTTACGTAAAAATAGAAACAAGGGAGTTTAAAAATTTGTGATCGTTGGAATGTCCCTGGGTATTCTTTACGTACCAAGAACCTGTCGTACATGTAGCTTATGATGTGATGGTAACCTCATTTTCATTGTCTTCACCCAAGAATGGCTTGTTTTGATGCTATTTCTGCAGCAAACGGAACCTGAAAAAATTGCGTAAAATACGGTTTATTTATACTCGGCGCAAAAGATACTGTTGTCAGTCCGCTGTCTGATCAATATCGACGTTTTGACCCATGTTTCACGAGCCTTCTTCAAGGTAGGTTAGTGGTGAAGTTTCGTAAACGTGACTAGTCGTCCGCACCAGTCGTTACTTTCAGAGCCAGAAGGCCTGTATAAGTTAACCGCGATTTACGTTATTTTTTCAGCTAGAGACATAATCTCTTCTTTTTTCCTACATTGTTGTGATCGTCATCTGAGGTATCAGCGTTAAGGACCGGTACTCAGATAAGTGATGTCTGACGCTTTGGCTCTTCTCAGAATGATTTAGGCGATGTTTGTTGCTGCGACAAAAGTCATGTCAACGTCGCAAGCAAGTCCGATTTTAGTAACTGTTTTTCCTGTGGTACTACTGGTTTATCTTTCTGAAAATTGTGTGACTGAACCGGGGCTAGAAACCACGTTCTCTCGACTCGAAGCAGTCGTATCCCCTTTCTCCATCCTTTCTCTGACAGGATGGTCATATTGTTCATCTTGTTGTTGCGGTTTCCCAGCTACACTTTGCTAGGGTCTTTTTGTGGATATTTTAAGATATTTTGGATTTTTACTAACTGGTTCTTTTTCAGAGTCCGTCGTTCCTTCGTATTATAAATTGCTTTACAGTTGCCTCGCTCAGCCGTCAAACGAACACCCACTAGAGTCCAAAGAGAATATAGATCTTCGGATCTTCTGTATAAAGTTCTGACATTGTCTCCATGAATAAGTATATTCGTTTAGGCAAATAAGTTTTCTGTCAGCACACCGTACCGATTGCATTTATCTTATTACATGTATTAGACGTACATTGCATTTATCCTTAAAAGAAAAGTAAAGATTTTAGCAATTCCATAACAGTATCCCATAGTTTATAAAGCGCTAAACTTGCGGTCGATAGATCACGGGTTCAAATCGCTTCTGGAACCGGGCCATCCTTATGTATCTTGAGGTGCTGTGGATCATGCTTTAAAACCATAGCCTGATTATAGCCGTCGAAATGGAGAACAGTTCACAGCCCATGAAAGAGTGGTGCCAAAAATGCAATCCACCATGAAGACGTTACTGATAATGGCATTCCAGTGGTTATATACCATGCTTGCCTTCTTTATCAATTGCACTTCCTGGTTTTCAGGTCATTGTTTCGTTACCGTAAGTCGTGCCT
>UZAM01009297.1:2107-19148 GCA_900618415.1 Soboliphyme baturini | reverse complement strand
AGATGTAGGCCTTTCCGTCAGACGGTGTTCTGGCGAATGTAATTGCCACATCGTCACGGCGTAGCAGATCACTGAAACGTAAATTAGGTTAAAACCCAACAGTTGTATACTTTCGATTTTTCCTGCAATTCTTACTAACCATATTCCGGGTTCCAGGTATTTCTCCACTCTGAAGATAATGCCAATACATTTTGCCATATTTCTTTACAAGTGAATTGTATTTTGAGGCGTGACATATTCTGACGAATGAGATCAAAAGGAAGTCTTTAAATTGTTGGCTTTCAATCGATTTTTTTTGGAAATATTCGCTAATTATAACCGTTGTTAACAGTGAGCATTTATTCTCGGCATTGATGCAAGTTGTTAATAATGTTAAATTCTAAAGATCTTCGACCAAATGTCGAGGCTCTGTGGCGGCCTTCGTGTCGATTTCGCGTCAGGCAAGAAGGAAGACAGCGACATGACGTTCGCGCAGAATGTAAGTGCTTCAAAATCATTGCTGATTCCGTTAGTCTAAATCTCGACGCCTGTTTAGGTTCGTCAAATGCGGACGCATATCTGCGCTTTGCTCCTTTGCAATGCAATGAGATGTCCAAAGCCATCGCCGTTAAATTCGGAACAGGCATTCAGTCTCTACGAACAATGCGTCTACCGATACCGAGTCGGTCTTCAACTAGGCAAGTGTTTTGTTCAAATTACAACATATATTGTATACAGTATTACCATGACTTACCTTACTTTGACTTCCGTCGTCTTTATGTGTTGATAATAAATTAGCAAAAATTTTAATTAAAGTGTTGCATTTATTTGGCGATCCTACGCTATGAACGAACACGCAGTAGTGTGCCTCAGTATTTGCGAATCTCTCCCACATTTGCCCACACAGTACCAAGGGCAGTCAGTGCGTGTGTGCTGTGTCCGTGCAGAGCGTGGAGTGTGTTTACGTCATAACGTTGCGCCAATACAAATTTAGAACGACTTTCATTTTATCCCATTATGTCTTCAAAAAGAAACCAACCAACATGTATGTTTTCAACAAAGAAAAGAAAAACGCCGACTAGAAATAAAACTGGCAATTAGAAGCTTTTCGAAGGCGGATTAAGCACTTGTAATGCGGCTATGAAAATGAACCGATGTATTAGAAACGCCGATCATTTAATTCAGCAGTTATTCCGAAGTGTCACTGACTTGTTTGTTGTTTCTGAAATAGAGACTTCACAAAGAATTTGCTGTGATAACCAAAATAGAGTGAAGAATAACCCCATAGGTTATAATACCATATGCAGTGAAGCCAAACTGATTTCTCAAAGTCTGAAGGAAGAATATGGAACAATCTGAAAGAATGAAACTTTTGTTACAAGCAATAATTGGTTCAGCAGATTTGAACAGGGCTGTGATTTGCACAGCAATGCATGGACTAGGAAAGTTACGAGTGCCGACAAAGAAGTTGCTCTTTCTATGCCCAAAATATTGAAGAAGATGATAGAGGATGGACAGTATTGCTCCAGACCATTTTTGACATTGACAAAATGGGGCAGTTCTGAAAAAGATGCCTAGAAGAACGTTTATAGCTCGTGAGAAAAACTTTTCCTTGATTTAAAGCGGTAGAACAGCTCATAATGGTGCTTGGTTGGAATTTTGCTGTTGGATTGCAAATTGAAAATGCTTTTGATTTGTCGGGTCCGAGAATTTTAGAGCTCTGAAAAATACGTCCAAACCTGGCGTACCAGTGAAATGGAAATCCAGCGCTAAGGCAATGAGTCACTGCTTTTGTCTTTGAAGACTGGTTTGGCTACCATTTCATCCATTAGATTGAGCTCAGTTGCCGTTCTCAGAACCTGTCTTTCAAAGTGATGCTGATTCTCGACAGTGCCGCAGGGCGCTCTCCGCCAGGGCGATATTTTATTTTCTGCATAGCATTTTAACTGGGTCTAAGCCTAGTTGTAAAATAAACATAATTGACGTTTATTTAATTTCAGTATTTTTAAAAATAACTTCATACCCTGCAAGTGCGTAACCTTTGGCATAAATTGCTGCCATTAATTTTTTGTGGATTGATGATCTACTCAGTTAGTACTATTTTTGAATGGTTCTGCTACTTTATGAATCTTCCTTATTCTGTAGCCGTGGTAAGCGTAGGAAGACAAAATGAAACATACGTGTGAATTATTCTTTTTTAAAGCAGTTTTGTGTGTAGGAGGAGCTGTTCTGCCGTTTGAGCTGCAATACGCTGATCGGTACATTCTTTTGGCGTTTTGGACCATGTGGGACATGTTCGCAATGGACGGTAAGCGCTTTGGCTTGATCATTTGGTCACTCGACGTTAATTGCATTGTGATTCTAGGCAAACCGTCACGCGTTTGGACAATGGTAGCGCTACTCGAGGAGGCAGCGGCCAACAGTCCATCAAACTTTGCTTTTCGCATTCTGTTGATGAAGTGCTACTCGTTGCTTGGCGCCGCGGAATGCATCGTGACGCTATGCGAAGACATGGACATTAAATACATAATGCGAGATACTTTATGGTAAGTTCCTTGTGCTGTCTACTTCTCATGTCTGGTACGATAATGCTTTGAGAAAATAATAATCTCCAGCAGATTCCACCATAGCGGATGTCACAGCATGATGCTGCGCTTCATGGCTTTTAGATGCTTAGTGATCAGTTAAACAGGTTGCAGCGCCAAGGCATTATATGTTGGCAGCGCATACAGATGCATCGCGCTTCATTTTGTACGTCAGAGCGATGGCTCGTTGATCAGCAATAATATTTCAGGAGCCAGTAATTTTGGCTTTTCACAAGACGTTAGGATTATGAATTCTGTTAATACACGAATATAGGTCTTGCGAGTGCAGTTTGATGCTAGGCAGTTTCAGTCCTTAAAGATGTCTCATGGTCCAAGCGGCACAACATAGTTAGTTATCAACATAGGGACTAGGATAGATTTCAGTCATCTAATCCTTGAATGATGTTTACTTTTCATTCTTTTTTGTTTGGGCGAAAATTTAGAAGGCTAAAATTATTTCCACTAATGTAAATAATCACCATATCCGTTTTCTGCCAGATCTGCTTACAAAAGAGTGTCTGATGAAACCGCCGATGATGGTGTGGAAACTTATCATCCGTATCTAAATTTAACGAACTGTAGCGAGCAGAGTATTCCATACATGTCATAATGACCGTTGGAAGTGATGCCCAATACTGATATTAGATAGTAATCATTGGTGCATCACAAATCTGTTCTTCGTTGTAAGCTGGTCTGTTATAAGGAAGATTTTTCATGTTTTACACAGTCTTTTGTGTATGTTGGGAATAACATGAAAACATAGAAATGCAAATGAATAAGTAAGAACACAAGTTAGAGTCTGAGTTAAAGTAGCAGTGGATAGGACATGTTGCAAAAAGAACTTGCCGTCACTGAACCAGGTGGATATGAGACTGGGTTCTAAGATAGAGTAAACGGCCATTTGGAACACCTTCAGATCAATGACAGGCTAATTTGAAGAGGTTCGTTGAATCATGAAGGATGGAAAGGGAAGAAAGCAAGTTTTTGGCAAAGTCTTGGCAGCCTTCAGGCAACCGTGGATCGAAAAAGTGGGTTATGATGATTTTGACATTGCGTGGGTTAGAAATGCAATGATTGCACTACAATGACATGGTTCGTTTTCTTGTCTATCGTGCAGCCGTGGATATGCAATGAAACGGTATTGACGTCACTGGCCTGGCATAATGAGTTGGCGCAATCAGAAGCAATCAAATCATAGAACAAAATGTTCATCCTACGACAGATGTTCACCGCTATTATTGTTAATGACAGTTAAGGGACAGTCTTTCAGCAGATCATTGTTTGTCTTAAGAAAGTTTTCATTGATGTTTGTGGTCGACCGAAATATTATCACTCAGTTGTTATTGCAAATCTTCATCGTGAACAGCCATAAGGATTCTACATATATAAAAAATATATTCTTATTGTGAAGTAAACTTCTTGCTCTTGACTGTATAAGGCGTTCTAAACTGACTGTTGCGCAGTCGTTATATTTTTAATGACGATATTTTCATCGCAATGTTTTAAGCAGTAATGTTTCTACGGTGAACCTTATAAAGCATTAGGATTCAGTTAGTTCGTCGTTTCTACTCTCTGATGATCAGACTAGTCTGGGATAGGTATTGCTTTAATATTTTTCAGATATCTAGTAACAGAATATGGTTTGATATTCGACAGAGTTAGCATCTCTTTCCTTGTAAAATTTAAATACGTGTTAAGTAACGACGAGTGCAGCGATTTAACCGTCCATATTTTTCCATGAAGGAAAACGTGTAGACATGTTCTAGCTTGTATGCGTTTATTTCCAATAAAGGTTATTGGATTCTAAAGTTAAATATCCGTCATTGTAAATTTTAAGCGTTGGTCAAGTAGAATTTGTAAATTTATCATTTGAGTTCTGGTGCAGATTTTTGGGATCATTTAGCTCCAATATATCCAGGAAAATGACAGAAGTAGTGACGTAGTGAATGGACATTTCCTTTGCATTTTAAGATTACATAGTTCTAATCACGTTGCATCGTAAACGTTTTCTGTTAATTGTAAATTCCATTGAATAAGCAATTTATTTTTCTGCTCCTCACTGCAACTAGCCATGAAAATAATGGCGGGTGTTTGACTTGCTAACAGTTATCCAGACGGGACGCTGATGGTTGAGGATTCGAGAATTGCACCGCGTTGCTTTATGGGTTTTTATAAGGCTGCAGTTCTTTTTGACAAGTCTGATAGGTTTCGAAAAATCAGCACGTCGTTTAAACCATGAATTTAAACTCATTTGTAGTTTCTCCACAAATGTGCTAAGAGCGGTAGTGATGTGCTACTAATTTTTAGCCTTCCCACAAGTCATGGAAGCCTTTCAAGAACAAAAGAACGGAATATAAACCGTTTGTAATAAACAGCTTTAAACCGTTTCTCTTAATGAAAGATGTATCTCACTGCAAGTTCATATCGAAGAATTCAGAAATTATCATTTCATTGCCCCACTCACAGCCTACCAGGGCATTTCATTGTATAAAGATGGTACTAAATGTATTACTGACTGTTTGATAACTTTAAGTAGAAAATGAGGTTGACGTTTAATGACCAGATTGAGGCAAATTTTCTAGAATATTTTCGTTGATTTCCTTGTTTCGTTTTTCTATAGGATAAGTTTGTAGGTATCTCATATATGATCAGCTGAGTCCCTTTGGCTTGTATGAAGAGCTGCTACAATGGCTTAGTGCGTCGTCTATGTTCTACAGCCAGAGCAAGAAAGAAATAGTGGACTGTGTAATTCAGTGTTTCAAGTCGGCGTCGTTCATGAAGATACTTGAATTCTTCGACTTCAGCCGGAAGCTGGACAATTCGTTTCTAAATACGGCATCCTTCATTAGTCAGCAGTACTTCTATATGATCACTGACTGCGAAAGGTACGTGGATGACAGTAGCGACCTCGTGCGGCGTCATCAGCACATACTGCTGTCAAGGTTTAGGATTTACGATGACCGCGTGACTATTGTTTTTCAGCGTTGACCAGATCGAAGGCTTGATGCAGCGAGCGGCAGTGCAGGATTACATGAAACGTAAGTACAGGGTATTGTACTTTTTTCATTTATACCATTACGCTTCATTCCAGGAACCATTGATTGGAAGGCGTTCACTTTCAACATGGATTTCGACGTCGTTGTATACTACGGTTCCGCTGAATTGCGTGCGCCAATCGAAGACGTAAACAAGTGTGTCACTCAGGAGTTGGTAAGTTATGAAGTGCAAATCACAAGCACCTTTAGTCCTCTGGTTTTATGCCATGTCGTACCATTCATCTCTCTGCTGTTTCATTGCAATGTTCAGTTCAGTTCAGTTTTTGGATTCATTAATTCATTCAGTATGATCCACTGGGGCAGCTGCAACAGTTACATCTGCTATATGCAAGTTGCACGCAGCTTCAACGAAGACGATCGAGCCACACGTGGACTCATTAGTAATCTCTTGTTGCACTTAAGGTTTGTGTGAGTACTAACATTAACCATTCCCAACTGTGTTGTCATTTGTGTCCCAGGGATCATTGTCATATTCATCGATTTCGTTGTAGTACAGAGTACAGAGCAATTGTTTTTTTTTGCTATCGTAGTTTGCCATGACACTGAACTTAAATAAACTCTTTGAACTTCGTAATGTTTTGTGACAACGACAGAAACTCAGATTTGTCGTTTAGATCGATCAGCTGAAATTTCAAGATTTCGTTTTCAAGATATTCTATAAATTATGCGGTTTGGGCGTAAAAGTGGTTGCACATGAGTCAGATACGAACCTAGAAGCAGAAGCGGTGGCGAATGGACAGGAGGACGAAAAGGCGAAATTGACATCATTGTCGTTGGACGAAGCAGCAAATTTGTTGAATGAACTAATGAGGCACTGTCGTGCATGCCAGGAGAGTCCGGTGGTGCTAGCTGATGCTTACGCGATTGCCGCCATGCCACGGTCGTTCTTTAACATGTATTTGTCTGCCACCTATCTGGACGTGCTTGAGTATGTGTTGACCGTTTGCATTTCTACCATGAAAAGAGCCATGGATGAAGACAAAGAGAAAGCGAGCTGCTGCAGTAACCAACGAAGTGTTCTGTCGCCGTCATCGCCCGACAAACTGCAGCTGTTGATGCGAAGTAAATCTTTCTTTCAGGATTGTATTGTTATCCCTACTTGAATAAGTTCATTTTCAGACATGTTTGCTTGCCATCACCTGCATGACTGGTTTTCGTCATTTCCCGAGAAACAGCTTATTCATGTATCGTACTTGCTGCAGACTTTCAGCGTGATTCTTCTAGCCTGCGAAGTCGCGTTTCAAACTCTTAAAAAGCCAATCCCTCAGAAGTCAAAAAAGTTTCGCAGGAAAAAAGACCAAGTTCCCATCAGTGACGAATCACTTCATAAAAAGGCAGCTTTCCACGAGTAATTTTTTGACTCTCCCATCCTTTAATCGGCTTGCTTTTAGTCTGCGTTGCTCAGCGAGTTTCAGAACTTTTGTAACGTCGTCATCCAAGCCAACGAAACGTGTTGCGGTCTTATTTCTGACCTGAACCTCATACTGGATACGAATGGCAACTTGCTTAAGTTCGACAGTTCTGCTTTAACTTTAGAGGTACAAACGCCGGTGGTGATTGAACAAATTTTCCGTCATTTTCTCAAGACTTCCTTCTCTATATCGTTTTAGAAATATGAAACGCTGGTGCGCTACAAAGTTATGGGAAGTTATCGGAAGTCGTTGAAGGCATTGCGGTGTTTATATACTCACAATGAGATTATGGCTTTATCGTTGAACAAAAAGATTAAATAGTAGTCAGTGTATTTGTACAGATGTATCAGTGTCCGAGTGAGCAATAAAGCCACAGCAGTTTTTCATCTTTACTTCCCACAGAAATTCCATAATTGGTAAAAATTAATGATGAATTTGATATTGATCAATGTGTACTGTCTTCAAATAAAAACCATTTGACCAAGCCATGTGTATGGAATTATTTTTTGCCAATAGGTTAAATGTCAAAGTTAATGAACGGGTAGATGTTATTTTGTTATAGTTAAGCAAGACGGCTTTTTTCTATGGTAAGCTTCCAAAATCGGTTGTGTATTTACTTCATAGAAAAGTATTTATCATGGTATTAAAATAGAGAACCGGCGTAATATTTTGCGCGGTAGTTTGTTCCACCATCTACCGTATCACGACTCATGAAGGTATCCACGAATCAAACCGCTATGGCACAAGAATACTAGCGTGCATTTCAAACGCTCGGCTCTGCTTATGTCTTTATCAAGCATATGTTTTCATGGCTAATGAGACCATAAACTGCGATGTTTAAAGTTTCATTTTATAAAATGCAATTTCTGTAGCGCCAGCTGGTTAGCATCATGCACAACGTTTTTTGCTGTAGATGTTGGAAAAGAATTATGATTGATGACCATATTTCATATAGAGTCATCGAAACATTCTTAGTGGCATTCTACCACATGAACGCCCAACAAGGAGTTCTGCGACTAGTAATGCACCTTTTATGTTTGAAATATGTGTGTCGTATATGTATTACTGTTCAAGATGGTAATACCAGTGCAGACCAGTTATTTTTCAGTCCAAAATGATAATGTGTAGTTTGTACAGCATGGACTGAAACGTGAATCAATTTCAGTATATCTGGATTACCGTTCATGGTTGTAAATTTTATCAATGCATCTTGTCATTTCCATACATACAATTAATAGATATCTTGGTTCCGTTTACATAGTGCGATTACGTTCAAAATTTCACCTGCCATGTATAAGTCCAAACCCTATTCGAACGTAGCGGAAATTTTGGAGGAAATTTTAAATTTTTGCATTTGCAAACGGTTCCGCAGTTAGATGTTAATTTAAACTAAAACTGGTTGGTGCATATAGTGATTTACATTCAATGTTAAAACTACCTTCACTCGTAGTAATGCGCTTTTGTCCCATGACCGCTACTACTGGTCAACACCTTAATTCTCGCTTAAGATAGGTTTTCCTCTCTGTTTACTCGCCCTAACGTAATTCCTTTCCACAGCTACAATATCAGTTAATCTTAATAATTTCATTCGAGCAGCATGTTTCGATTAATCTCTACTTTCCTTGTACATTACATTCGAGATTCCGCTTTCTCACATAAGAAGTAAGGTAACTTTGTCATTGTATAAAGTGTTAGTGGTATTCCAGTCAGTGCAAAATCAACTCTATATTTCAGCATTCGAAACAAGTGTTTATCTTTATCAGATTACCGTAAAGGAGTTTGCAAAATTGGAGATGATGAAGTGCAAAGGAGCCTTTATATAATTCGTCGAGAAGTATTCTTTCAACAACCTTTCTGACCCTATCTTCTTTGCCAATGCATCTTTATTTTGAAACGTCAGCAAATTACCAACTTTATACTTTAATTCACTACGGTTTAATTTTGTTCAGCATCTGTGACAAAACATGCAACGCCCTCTCGGTGTACGTTCTAAGGTGATTATGATTTTCAGGTTCACAAGCCCCAGTATTTTTTGCGGTTGTGCTTGCTGCCGGTAAGCGATGATTGTGTGATAGCTAAATAATGCAAAAATGTGTCGTGATTACAGGCATGTAAAGAAAACTGTCAAAGTGCGATGCATTTATGCTTGAACTCACTTTAATGCCAGTTTTTCGATAGTAACGTGGTTTTCCAAATGTTACAGAGCAATTCACTGCTCGATAAAAATATAGCTAACTTGTAAGCCCTTATCCATAGTGCTATATAACTGCGCAAGAACATAGAACTCAACTATAAAGATAACGACTGCGCTATAAAGATATTAAGTTTGGCTGTGGAGCATAAGGGGATTTGGAAATCCAATCGAAAAATGCTGCCTATCTTTATATGTATATATCGTTTTTTCCCCAGAGATTATTCCGCAGTTCAGTTCATATCTTTTTTCTCGCTTTATTGCTGTTTATCTGTTCTTTAGATTGTACATTTCCTTTTTTCATACGGAAAAGAAAGGTTATTGATTGAACCCGCTCAACGGGATTTCGATAACGACAGAAAAATTGGCGGAGACTTTTGTGTTTTATAGTGAATGCTTTAAATAAAAGTAGCTGAGTTGTATTAGAGGTCTGAAAGGGGACGTGTAGAAAGGATTTCATTTTCAACGAATGAATTTTCAATACATTGTTGCGCAGCCTGTAGTTTTATACGATTTTAATATTTCGATGTTCATGTGATGATTGCCCTCAAACCTTCAAGGCAAAATTTTCGTATAAAAAGGACGTTCAAGACATCGTCTATGTTAATAGATTAATGGACAGACGAATGACCAGCATCTTGTAAAAAACCAGTGCGAAAAAAGGTTCGGTGGCTGTGAAACAGGTTATCAATGACTATATTACCTAAGTGACTCTAAAATTGGGTGAAACAGATTTTTTAAGCTGGACAATAGAAGGTCCTATTGTCAGATGCATTAAACGCGTGAGCCAAAATGTTTCGTGGTGCTA
The DNA here is from genome assembly GCA_900618415.1 of Soboliphyme baturini. Lineage (NCBI taxonomy): Eukaryota > Metazoa > Nematoda > Enoplea > Dioctophymatida > Soboliphymatidae > Soboliphyme > Soboliphyme baturini. The sequence goes on along the minus strand of UZAM01009297.1, from coordinate 9,117 downwards.
CCAAAATTGAATTAATGTGTTGGTCAAAATCTTTGTGAAAAATATCACAAGGCAAATTTTTTACGCGCATAGCAATACAATTCATACACCAAAAATATCACTGACAGGAAGCAAATTCTTCGTTAAAATTTCCACCGTCATCTGCAGACGGAAACGTGGAATGTCTTTCTAAACGGTATTCATCAGCAATGCAACACGTCGATCTCGTTTTACGGTCAAAGTAGAAGTCTCTAGCACGAGGCTTATGTACAAAACGGGGTAAATTAAAATCGGTGATTTATTTAAATTAATTCACAATTATTATTTATACAAAATAACGACGCTACGGCGTGTGTAGCTGATGACATATTTGCTGATTGTTGCCCTCAGCTATGAGTAGACGAACAATTTACAGCAATTCAATTGTATTTAGTTATTTTACTGCTGCCAAACGTAGAAAGAAACTGACTGCTATTCATAAGCTGATGAGAAGGTGCCTGTTGCATATTGAAAGAAAGGGTAGGACGATATCTGCGATATCTCTGCCCGATTGAAAGAGTTGAAGTACAAATTGGCAAAATTCTTGGCTCTTTGAACAATAGGAAGACTTTTAAATCTCTGGCAAAGTGAGCTAAAGCAGTTCAGCAGATGAAAACGTATCAGAATCTCATAAACTAGTAGTTTGCGATATTGTCTACATGAAGCATCCATTCAACGGTGGATGGAAAAATGTGGATGATAAGAATGACAGCTACACTTAAAGACCAATTTTGTGTTCTGAGAAGACTCTTGTCTTTGTTCTTTGGGCTTTCAGTAAATTTTATTACTAAATTACGTCTGGCGTACGTCAGAAATGTTTGTTTTGATCGAGACAAAAATGAGGCCATCAGGCAAACTACCTCACCGGTCTAAACTACTCTAGTGTCATATTATGCAGAGGCGAAAATCTTTACTCATTGATGAAAGTGGTTAATCCAATGACCGAGACCTGCTGAATTCCTATGATCCATAGTTGATGATTGAAACAAATGAAGCAGCAAAAGAGATGGGTACATTGCCTCTGAAGGCGTCCGTCTCTCATTTAAAATACCGTACAGTAGAAGCTTTGGAGCAAGGCAAAGATCAAATCAAAGGCTAAGCAATGGCGTAAAATTGGTTCAAAAGATTTATGATGGTTTAGGCTCTGAAGAGAATGTCGACCAATGCTTGCATCTGTCCTTACCTCATTGCCTTTACGCCAGTTTATTACATAGACTAAACAAGACTATTTTTAGGGGGACCATAAATAAAAAAATGAGCATTGAAATCGCTTTAGAACATTTAAGAAGCAACAAAAACCAGTTGATATTATAACGACTCCGTTTCCTACGTGTATCAGTCCATTTATCCTGATCAACAACAGGATTGCCAACAACCTCACAAAAGTACACGAATTTGAGGCATCAAATTCCGATAAAATAGAGTAACACGACCAAGAAGGAACAGCAATAAATTTGGAAGATGACTGACCCGCTGGCGTATGACCAGGGAGGAACGACCTGCTCCATGAATTCGACTGGCAAACTTCCGCACGGCCAGAAAGGAGTCGTCTACTCCTGGAAGCTTGTTAGCTATGAGGAACGATGTTAAATGGCCAGTTGTTTGCGTATGATATACTCGAAGTGAAGAGCGATTTGTGTACCATTGAAACAAGCGCTATCGAACCGAGCGTTCTGCATAATCTGATCAAAAATGATATTACATTCTGGCATCAACTCGCCTCATGTAAAAGGTCTACAGAGATTCGAAGTTGGAGTGGTTCGACAAATACCTATTGGTTAGAAACAAAGCTTCAATTTCTCATCACTCATTAGTAAGTCAAAATGTAGGTAGAAATGCGAAGAACTAGTGAAATAACCTGTCCAAGGAAAGCAAGCTTAAATATGTGGTCTGTTTTCATCGCTGTGAAACCTCTTAAACAGAAATACGAAATATACAAATGGGATAATAGCGAGAGTCAGTGGAAGCCTCCCATCTTTTTAACCGCAAAATACCGTGGCGATGACAAGCTCAATTTCACAAGTCAAGCATGAAGCGAGCAACTCTAAACTAAGAGACACAAACCTGAGAAAAATTGAATGCTGCATGCTTCGCCGCGCATTCAGCGAACTTACAGGCGAAAACACCACAGTCGCATTCGTTCCTCTGCAATGGGGTTCCCTGTACAAAATGAATACATTGCAAAAGAGTCGAAAACTACTACACCGATTAAAGTACTTTCATATTGAGCAGCTGCATGCTTTTGCACATTTCTCGCTGGAAACTATTCACGCTTTCAGAAATCAAATATGACCTGAAATTAGACTGCCTTAAATATAGCCACAAATAAAAAGTACGCAATAATTCAGCATGCATGAAATCACTATTCAACAAAATGCATATTTAGAAACTAGGGCTTAATATTTTATGCTCATTTATCTTATGAATCCAGCTGCGATAAAGGGGCGTCAAAATAACATAGGCCGTAGAGACTGCTTCGCTGAAATGCTTCATTACTGGACAGTGTTATTCAAGAATTCCTTTCGATTAATATTCCATATTGTTTAGTCCCTCAGTAACCACGGTCGGCGAGACAATGACGAGCGCTCATCGAAAATGTTTAAGTTCGATTCATGAGGATTCCTGTACACAGGACCTTCCGTTGGTAATCTCACCGTCTCCGCCTCAAGAGCGAGCAGCATGGTTGTGCTGTAGTCGATTATGTTCGCGAGGTAGAGCGTAATACTCGATGCAAGACTGTATTTCTAACATAGCGATGTTGTTTATCTGGAGATCGATAACGCATAAATCCTTCAAGACAAGATTTCACGGAGTAGTGCCTCACTCCCCTCAGTTGCTCTTAGTTTCTAGTTTTCTGGGAGGCCATAGCTCGATGGCATTTGTGTGCCTGTTGCATCTCGCATCATTTTGTTCGCCAAAGCCATCGGGAGCAATTGCTCCTGAAATATTGTTCGTGCTGAGCTTGAGGCGGCTGTAGCGATCGAAATGATGAGATACACATCCATGACTGCAGTTGCTCCAGTACATGGAGTCGTAGTCTGCTTGAATGCATCCATACAATCAGAATCATTGGAGAAGTGAAATCTGGTCTTGAAAGAAGTATCCGTAATTTGACATACTCTAGCGACGATATTGTTATGTTTCTCCACATTATACGGTTTATGTTCATTATTCGCTTATTTTCAAAGGCATAGAGAATCGATCGCTTAAGTGCATAAAAATGCATGGTGCAGCAAAAGCATAACCGAATGGCTCGATTGGGTCAAAGGCAAGTCCTGCTCGAATGAAAAGGAAATAAAAGACGCGAATGGAAGATCGCTTCATTCCTTTGAAATTCAAGAATTTGCCATCTATCAAAAAAGACCCTACGGCTTTTGAGAAAATCTTCTGAAATTCTCTACATCCACTGTACAAAGTATTATATCCTTCAAGTAATAGTGCTTGTGAAGAACAACTTCAAGCCTGTTCCATGCAGAACATAAGATTTTTACAGATCCGGGATTTCTTTCATAACTCAGTGTCAGACCATTCGAGAGTAAAAATATATTTAACTGTTAAATACAAACTTTTCTTCATCTCATACTTGTGCTACTTAAATGTGTTTTTCTTCCTCTTTTACTCCCTTAACTCTAAGTTGTCTATCTACTTCTTTTCTGCTAGCATATTCTCCTTTTTGGGCTTTCTCTCCTTGCATCTTCTTCCGTTTCCTTCTCAAGTTTCTTTCTTTCTTCTTTTCTTGTAGGTCTGGTATCCTGCGCTTTTTTATATGATATTGTAATGAATAGGCTTCATCTTCTTGCTCTTCGTATTTTCCTTTCCTACTTCTTTTTAACGTTTTGCTCTCGCTTTTCCAAATATTCATCGTATTTGTTTCTTTTGTTAAACGTATTTTCAGCTAACGAAAGTGTTATGACTCTTCTAAGTATTTTTCATCAGAAGTGTGTGCAAATATTGTTAATGGGCCTATGGTTTGGTCTTGGATTATAACTAATTCTCCATGGGGGAACATATCGGAGGGAAGGAAGTCGTTAACTACAGCACAGAAGAATTTTGCATGTTTGTGAGATGTTGAATAGATGCATTTTTTTGAACGTAGCTGATTACTGATGGCGCTCTTTCAGGAGAACGTAAAGACAACGGATAAAAAGTTCCTACAAGTTTGATTCAGCATGGAGTTATGCTCCTCAGTGATCATTTCGCCACTAAGCTGTCAGCATTGAACTTATGGGCAACGGAATATAAGACATAATTTTACGAATAACATGATGTTGAAACAGAGACTCCGATATATATGCCGAAAGTATAAACGACGTCAGTACAATACAAGATTGTCATTACCTCAGTGCGTCGAGACACTGACTATTTGAATTCCCAAGCGGATCGTAGTAACAAATTGTCTGCTGTGTAAAATCTATTGCCTGCAAAAATTATATCGCACCTAAATGCCGCGAAATTATCGGTGAGGTCTTACAGCTACCGCCCAGTGGCATGGAGTGTGAATGGGGACGAGTAGCATATGGTAGTCGAACAAGTCTGGTGTATGCATCCAGCGCGACAGCGAAGAACTGCCGTTTTCTATTAGCTTGGGATAAAAGTATGTTGATAGTGCTTGAATTCGAAATATCGGTGAAGAACTTTGGGTCACTACGAGCTGGAAATAATAGTTCATGATCTAAAAATATTTGGACTGTAGCTGCTAGCATTGGCAAGCTGTTCAGAAGACACTTACGTTGTCGTTCAGCCAATTCGACCAGTTCAATGACCAGATGTCTCTGCGCGTGATCGCAATATCGAACTCCTCTACGAGCACCTCGTCGGGATTCTGACCCAATAGTGCGTCTGTGACTAACCTTTTTTCATTGTCGCAGAATCCTACAAAATACACTTTATTAGCTAATACTTTCCCCCTCAAACCTTCTGCCCTTCAAATCGATGGCGTCACGCGACTTTGGCATGCAGCAGGTCGTTTCATCTTTTCTGTCGTATCGTCGGCCAATTCGAACGTAGACAATCTTTAACGATTCGTCGTCTTCATTTAAAATCATCTTTTTTTCATTTAGTCTCTTCATGGATTCCAAAATCAGCTCAATTATCAGCACCGCCCTCTTGAGTATATGGCGTAGCGGTGTTCATATCCAACTTTACAACCAGCACTGCAATGTCCGGACGTCAGTCGTCCTGTGATTTTTGCACGTGATCGTTGCAGTTTAAAGTACCATTTAATATCAACTTTTAAATGAACAGCAGAAAGTTCAACACAATTCACAGAGATGACGTCAGAAACGTATGACTATGGAATGCGCTACTGGGTCACACTGTACATGCGTTATTGCACAGATTATTATTTTTGATTCACACATTATTTGTGATATCACTCATCACTGAAAGAGGCAAGGGCTCTGTGGTACAGTTAGTTGGCGGGTTTCTTTATACGAGAAAGTGCGAAATAATACACATAGGGACGCACCTTGCTGCTTCCTGCGATGCTCTCTTACTTCTTTATTATCGATCTTGATCGCGATGGACCTTTTATATGGAGAAGAGCATACTGATATGAATTTCCAGGTACCAAAATGTTTCGTCGAGCATACTGAACCGCTGTCCAAATTAAGACATATCCCTCAACTGCTGCAAAGTCACTCTTATGCACAGTTTTACGGGCGCTATTTTTATAAAGTTAATGGTTGAATACTGATCTCACTTCCAAGTCATGAGCATGATCTCTCCTATTCCCTTTTAAACACAAAGTTGACACCAGGTTCGTGGTATTCATAAGGTGTAGTCTGCTGCTTCTTCCTGCCGAGGCATTCATTTGCCAGCCTCAGAAAAAAGAAAGTCGAGTGACCCGAACTCCAACTAAGATCCAACAGGGAGTTCCAATTTCTGAGATCGACCCTCTTACAACTGAGAAAACAAGACCTAAATTAAAATACACCTATCCCTGGGACACAAAATGGGCTGCTCATTTACATACTAGAACGAATGAGTTTGACCGTTTGTATTAACAAAAAAAGAATCATAAGATCGGGAAACGTCACAGAATTTGGTCCGACCCTGTACAGAAAAAATACTTAAGGTTCATTAAGTTAGATTAATATAGTATGCATCTCACTCAAACAATTATCAAGCATTTATACATTCCTGACAGGGAACGCAACGTCCACAAAGCAGGTATGAACTAGGAAAATTATTCATCCATTCAACGCCGCCGTAGCTGGTCAGAAGTTCGAATGACAAGGGATGACAGCTGGGGGATGTGGTGAGGTCTTCCGTAAGACTTCGCCACCTGTCGCTCATAGTAATGGAGTTATCGGGTCTGATACAAGATCAGACATCGCCAAGGTTACTAGGTTGCAAGTCTCTCGCGGAACTGACGTTGACGAACAGAAACTTCATCTCGCCTTCTGGCTGCTCAGTTCAGGCAGGAGTGCAATGCCTACACAAAAAAGGACGACGCTGCTAATCAGCAACAGCAACAACTTCTAAATAAGGGAAGCAGAACCATAAAATCAGCACCACTGTTGAGGCTTGAAAGAAATGAAACCGACGGGGAATGACTACAAGCCGTATTTGGAATATCTCCTAACTCTTGAGCTAGTTGATGAAACAGAAAGGTATGAACTTGAGGGTAGTCGGTTCTCGTCAACGATGCTTTAGGACTGTAGAATTTTGAGAATCTGAGAGTGAAATCCATTTTCGACATTATGAAAAGCACCAAGTGCAATATTGGTGATCAGGGAGAGTAAGTCTGACTGAGAGAGTCGATATGGTAGCCTCTGAGCGGAAGTGACAATCATCTGGAGGAAGCTACAATAAGCTCAAGCTTAACCTTTATTATAGGTCTATGAATGAAATTCAAATGGAGAATATCAATCATTCCTCGATGAGGTGAAAATTCCACTGCACGGGCTGAAGAATACGGAATTCCTCATTATAACGAAAAATTTCGATGGACACGTGTGAGCAAACATTGAAAATGAAAATGTGTGATT
>UZAM01009291.1:11838-22680 GCA_900618415.1 Soboliphyme baturini | reverse complement strand
GAATAAATACAATAAAATTCCTGTGGATTTTATCTTACTACATTCCGAAGATCAATCAGCTACACGATATTTGCCCATTATGTGTGATGAGCAAGTTTGGTGCTAACAATTTGCGTAAAGGATATAACTGCGTGCGAAATAACCTGAAGGCTACACTTCGCCGTATATGATCCGTGTCTGTGCGCAAATTCTGTCTTGAAACCTTAAGATTGCCATCTGCATTAAATCTACGTTAAATATCATGTTGCGTAGTGGAGAGATAAAACAATCAATAACTCGCAGAAGCCGTTTCGAAGCAGTGGTTTAAAAATCAGAGAACAACCAAGTCCAAAATCTTACAACTGCTGCTATGATGCAATCAACCAACGAACAGTTACTTTAGACGTCATCGGCAAGTAGAATATACGAACAACGCCGTAAAGCACATGAAATATTAAACAATTGAGCTACACTTTTCAAATAAACGTATAAAAGTGCACTCCTACCGAACGCTGCAATATAGTAAAAGTTTACGATACGTTGTCGAATTTGGAAGGCCGTTCGATTCATTCATCGAGGCTAAGTAAAATGCAACTAAAGCAAATTTGGGTAACAAAGCAACCCCTGAGATATTTGGATCAATTGCGAGATCAGCTGGAAATCTGAAGCCGTTGTGAAAAATTAAACAGCTGTACTAAGAGATTGTATCGATTGAAACATTAGCAAGATTAATTGACGGCTGGTTCGCCGTTTAAATCTGACATTCAAAGAGAAAATGTTACGGGGATCGAAAACTAGCTGTATGCTAGTAAACTAATAGGATTGGGTAAGTTTTAATGCATAAATATGCCTATGGATAATGCCATGTCGACAAGTGTATGGACAGGATTTGCTTGTCCCTGCTCAGTGATGTACTGCACTTTTGCATCGAAGCATTGCAAGTGCTCAAACACTATAGAGCCGGATCCTGTTCAAACTGTCCCCTAGGCAGTTAGAGGCAAGGAGATTGTGGTAATACACCGTTTGTATCAAAAGTGAGCATGTGATTAGTAGAAAAGGTTGCTATGTTGGATTATATTATACTGAGCAGATAAGCATTTGCTTCCGTTGCATAAACGGACAGCATAAACACATAAAGCCATGATTGATAACAAGTTCGATTGCGAAGTGCAACGTGTTCATTAGGCGAAATAGTGAGCATTCTGCCTCAATCTACAGCGGCAAATTTTGAAAGCTCTACTTGGAAGTTCTGTTATTGATTCGGCCTTGCAATTCTGCCGACTGCACACAGTTTAGAACGCTAAAGTCATTCCGTTTCTGTTAATACGCCATATGACCTTCATTCAATTGGCCGCTATGACAGCGTTGTTCATCTTTTATCCAACGTTTTATTATTTCATCTAATTCTACCCATGCATATATTTCTTCCTTAATTTAAGCACATGTTTTTTCTACGAATATTGAAGATTAACATTCTTTAATGATGTTATTCAAGTATCAGACATTCAAACCGTTGACATCCGTTAATTCAAAAGCTTTGCATTCGATAATGAAATTTAAAAGATGGATTTTGGGTTTGTATCATTTTTAATTGGCTTCAAGAACAACTGAGTTGACAATTCGATGAAAATTCAATTAATTCATGTAGGCATACGTATTTATCCTTATCGTAATTAATGTTTTAGTGTATATACCTTACAGTCTAGGTAAAATGAACAGTACATTTATAGCGAAATCAAGTAATGCTGCTTTGAACTCTTACTTAGGTAAAGCTAAATATAAATAGAAAGAAATGAAGGGAAAACCGATAGGAATACTTTTCAACCTCTCCGTAATGCATTTTAGCGTAATCATTGCTCTTCAGCAGAAGCACAAGTGATGTGAGCAGGGGCTTTCAAGAAAATTCATAAAAATAAATCTTTTTCATTTAATCAATTAAACGGTTCAGTTTGTGTTCAAATAGTGCGTGCAACCACTGTTAAATCCGACCAAGATTCGCAACAATCTTGCATCAAGGCGGCGAGCCACCTATGGGTACGACCAAACCTATTGAAGTTGACCTCCCGTTTTTTGGATGACGAGATCTGTTTTGGTGCATTAGTCGAAGCTTTTTCTGATGCATGATTGAACGATTTTTGTATTAATGTGAAGTTCAGTGAGTATGGTAATGAGTTTTTAAAGAACAAATTTAAATGGCATATGGCAATGAGCCAAAATAAGCTGTGTGGATGAGTGCTGATCCTACTTGACGTTTAATCCACTTTGACCAATTTTTCCTCCATTTGGCTTCCGTACGGGCAATGATACATCTATCCTATTGTGCGGCATGAATATTTAGTATGCTGTGTTTAGTAACTGTAAAGGATTTCTCACATGTTATCTTCAGAGAGCCATATTTTTAGCGATACGATTCTTCAGTTGCCCATCTATTTCTCCGAACATAGCAGTTGCCGCACAAGTAGTTCACCCCACACGCTATCGCGGCATTCCCTTATTCTGACTCGTGCACCAACGTTGATCTAAGGTGACTCGCATAATGCAATCCCGTTGCGGATCTTGCCTCAGATATTGTAGAGGGCGTGCATTCCCTGAATCCAAACTAAATTATTTAAATAACTGAATGAAACAGATGCCTTTAAATGAACTGACATTTATAAATTTTAATCGAAAATCAATTTCCATATCCGCTCAGATCTTATATTGAACAAGATTTGCTACTTTGGAAAGGAGAAAGAACTTACTGTTGAGAAAGAAAAAGAACATTTGTCAATAAAATACTTAAATTGACAATACTAATGAAACTTTGGCATTTCCCTTTTTTCAGTCGAAGAATTCATATTTTGCAAAAATTTTTTATTACGTGCGATGATTTAAATTCTGAGATGGCAATTAAGTTACTCGATGGAATAACTTTGTTCCAGTGAAAAGCTAAACTTGCACCAATGAGACAAGAATCGATGAAAACATTAAATCGAGTCGATCGACTAACATGATCGATCGGTCGCTTCTGCGAAACGTCGCCTCCTCCCTAACGCTTGAAGTGCATCAACAAGTCTGACGTCGATCAGCGATATTTCGATATGCCAACGATCGCGCTCTGTTCTGCCACAAACATAACTAGGACATTGACCGTCGTGAACCTTCAGCGTTGCGGCATCACAAACAGAGTTCATGATGGTTGACCTTCCATTGTCATATTCGGATTTGACGACTTCAAGAAACTATCATAATTCCTTGCCTGTACTTCGCTTTGACTTGTAGTCAGTTTTTTGGTTGACTTGTCATTCGACTTGTGGTCAAGCAATTTAGGTAAAAAATTAAATTTTGCCAAAGGTGAACTTTTACTCCGCTTGTGTTCTTATTCGAATTGAAAAAATAAATGCTTTAAACAGCTCGAAATAATCGATAATAAACATATGAGATACTACTGCATTTGTGATATAACATGTGATGTTACAGTGACACGAAGCGTATGTGCGTGACGTCTAAGCAAAAACATTTAGAGCTAAACGATTGACGAAAAATTTGTTAGGACTTCTGTGCATTATTGGATGGACGGCAGATATAGCAATGCCAATTTATAATGTAGCTTATACACCTACATAAAAGACTTGGCAACAGTTAATTTTTAAAATAACTTTTCAAGCGAGGTGATCTCAACAGCATGCAGTCAGAGGTAGTCATTCGTGTAGTTGAAAGGATGACGCGCAAGTTACCCATTCCTGGATTCAAATGCATGATTTTTCGACTATCAGCCGGTCACTTGACTGACTGAGTTACCACACAAACATTTTAAGTTTGCATTATTTTTCACTGCTATACTACGAATCGAAAAGGTTTCATTTATAGTAATTATTTCCAGAAGTACGAACCCAGTATTTTCTGCTGAAATTTTCTAAAAAATAGTTTATCTTGAAAATCATTGCTCAGCAGTCTACAGGTATCACCCGGTAGTTCCAATCGGAGTTTAAGGGGAAATTGACCTGGGAGATGACGGAGTGCCTTTGCAGATGCTGGCTGTTAGTATTCTTCTCAGCTAATTTGTTTTTTCTCATGAACTTTAGAATAGCGTTATTTTCACGAGTGCTTTGAACAGTATTATTTGTCGATCGATTTGCAGGCGTGGCTCAGGCCAGTGGATGGGCATTTCAGAGGGTGAATATTGGGCGAAGCTTGTAGTGTATTTTTTTGCTATATTCTGAATATCGCTCAGCGCATCAGCACCTATGGTACGTGTGAGAGCAAGAGCATGTGGAAGAATGGCGAATTATTTAATTATAATAATTTAATCACTCCGTCGATTGAGTGACACTGTTACGATGGGGTGCTGATAACGAAGAAACGGGGAGTCCGGTGACTGAGACGTGGCCTTGTTTCGGCTGACTGTCTTTCGTCGTACTTGCGGCGTTGTTCGTTGAGGGAATCTATGAAGATCTCGTTTCTCTCGGTGAGTGGAGAAGAACGTGGATACGCATTTTGAATCTATGTTTACACCTATTCTAATTTGTGACTTATAGATTCGTGTTATCCCTTGGACGGGAGGAATATGAAGTTATCTTTTGTAACATATTTCTAACCTTTATTTGGAATTGGAAGTGTTGTGCGTATGAATCATAAAAGATTTTCGATGATGTAGATTTATCTTATGGTTTCACTTGGTGACACCCGAATTCTTTTTGAGGATGCCGACAGAAAAGAGTACTGTTTCCTTGAAAAAGGATGAGGATATTCCATGGGATGGGAAGATTAGGTTACTTTTATTACAATTGCTGTTTTTTACAACTGCTTAGAAAACTATTACTTTGAATTAGGCAAGATGTCGGTAGTTCCTATTGTGTCATTCAATGGCAACGTATGGTTTCATGGTTGTGTAGAACGAATCATGTCTCATGTAAATTCAGCATTTTTTCTCACGTGATTTCAGTGATTAGCATTAAAGATATTTTCTTTTGGTTTAGAGGTCATAATTGGTTTTATTGATGTTCTGTTTCTACCTTCGATTGCTTTAGACATGACAGAAGTATCGCTCCGTTTTGTTCAATTACGCGATCGTTACTAAACGACTTACCTGTTGTTAATTGGGTGGTGGTGAAAGTAATGGTGGTAGTTTTTTGGTGGACGCAAAGTAAGGATTTAATTAATTAACGTAATTATGAGTTATGACAAAGAACCGCGTAATTTTCCTGACCCCTTCAAGAGGTTGAACAGTTTGAGTGTCGGCTCGATCATCTTCGGCAGTGCACTATCCAGCTAGAGTTAAATAAAAGGATTTCTCTAGCCTCTGTGCTTCTAGAGATTTCTTCAATATTTGGGTTGAGAAAGAAATGACTATTTGCACAAACCGGCTGTATCTTGCCTCTGTCAGGTCATTGCTATTGTGCGGCACAGAGACGGTTGTTCTAACGAAGGAGCATGAACGATGGTTGAAATGCGTACAGCAGCGTTGGCTTCGATGCGTAATCATGGTTAAATGGCAGGGCCATACAAAGAATGACTCTTTTCAGCGCACAGTTGACCTCGCTAGATGTAGAGATTAAGAAAAGTAGATTAGTCCTGTTAGACTGACTCGTTTAGCATAGCTTTAGCCCATGAGCTACCTGTGTGGGGGTTGGGCCGAATCACAGACGACGTCGACCAGAGGATCATCGTGCAACACGGATGAACAGTGTAGAAACGGATCTGCTTTCGGAGATGAATATTTCCTTCTACGATACGGTAATCGGTACCTTAAGCAGTAGTATTGTACTGGTAACCTAACAAGAGTGTTGTAAACTGCCAACACAGCGGACATCACAAACCAGAGACATTCTGCTTTTGCAGATTGCTATAGGTAATGATCTCAGTAAACATCAAACATATAGCAATTGGCCCTGAAAATTAGGAGAATATTAATTGCAATGGACACCCGATAGGTGATTCTCTAGCCATTCATTAGGGTTAACTGGCTGATTGGATCTTGCGTGGTAGTAGCGAAAGAAGATTGATACTGTATGTTTAGATCATAGGTTAAGAAGAGGCTATATAATACAGTTTGTCTGAATATTACGCAGAATGAATCACCGTATAGTTTACATTGCTTATACTTAAGGCTCTAGGTGATAATTTCAGCAAGCACGCGTTTACATAATGAGTTATGTAGTCGTCATTATTTGCAAGTTTTTTAGGTCGCAGTTTTTCGTTACGAAAAGAGCAATAAAAGTTTTTGATTTATGTTACTGTCTAGAGTAATAAGTTGTTCATACCGTAGGGACTGAAACAAATTTGATTTTCGGTCCAGATTGCGAATCTGTGGTTTCTGTCGCATTACTGTCAAAGTCAGAGCGTAAACTTAAATATGCATTCAGCAGTGCTAGGGCTTAGGTATAGGATTAGGCTTAGTAATAATCCTTAAAACCGCTGTATTACCTGCCAGTTGTTGGTTGTCTTCGGCATGTGAGGCATCACGATCAAAGACCGAGTACCCAAATTAATTAATGATTTAGGCGATGCTGATTGGTGCGGCAATGGTCATTCCTCATCGTAAGCAAATCCAGCTCTAGTTGCTGCTTCAGGATCGATATTTGCCGTCGACACGCCACGAAAGACGGCGGTCCTTGACTTCTTCAGACAGCAATCTCAGGCCAGTCATCTTCAAAATCTTTTCATTCTTTATTAGATGCACCCATCGCACTTTGAGAATGTTTTGTAGACAACGTTACTGAAAAGTTTCCAACACTTTTTCATCGAATTTTAATAGGTGGTTTTTTTCGAGGTTGAATATCAGGAAAAAAAGGCTTTTAGTATGGTGTTTTTCGTACTGAATCGCAAATCACTTTCACTCCATAAAGTATTTTCGGATGACGGTTGTGGACGTCGTCCACATAGACTGCTCTGCAAAACTTCTCTGTCACGTATATGATTATTAATCCAGCTTCTTTTTCTCGATTCACTCTGTGAGACAAAAATTTCATGTAAATGTTTACTCTAACGTGCTTCTTTGTGACAGAACTCAAAAAAATAAGCAGATATTAATGCTTCGGTAATGCTAATATCTGTTATTGTTTACTTGGTGTCACTTTGTGTCTTAGCGAAACGCGTGTTGCTAATCATTTACATAATATTCTTGTCTCATACTATGAATCTAGGAATTGGATTTTTGGTGTATTTCCGTATCGATACAGACTGGGAATCTGTATTGTTGTTTCTCTAAAGCAAGAGGAACGTAGATCAGAGCGTTTGCTACAAGAGCCTCATGTAGTGCCTTAATCTATTCACTTCTTGAGATTTTATGGAGGTCGTAATTTTCCTCATGCAGATGGACAATGAGAGCCTGTGATTGCGAGAAGTCTTTTGTTGCAGATTCTCATGAATATGAAGGAAATGGGGTGCCACGAAGCTACGCGTAATGGGTTTTAAATCTGTGTTTGAAACGCTACTTGAATGATATCTTCCTGATATCTAAAGATAATGAAGACTTCATGTATGTGTCTATTCTTGAGTTTTGTTGCCAAGTGGAGCTGTCAGTTCGCCGCTTTGCTCCACCTTTCACTGCAGCTCCCCTTTCTCCCGTTCTCTTCTGAACTCCGGACGCTCGCTTTGGCAGCTCAGCGCAGACTTAATGTTCCAAATTCGTCGTTTTTCGGTGATTGAACCCATACTTTTTTCTAATTTATTTAATACAGAACTTTCCGTGGCTGTATGTACGTCGTACTTCGTGATGCGTTCGTTGAACCTCGGTACAAGTATCAGTCACCTTCCTCTAATGACCCTCAAGAAGCTTACTGTAGCTGCTCTTTTACGAAATTCGAATTATCAGTGCGAACATGGTCTTCAAGTTGATTGACAGGCAAACCTTGAAAAATCTGGAACTGTAGGACATCTTTTGCTCTACATTATTTTTTGCAACATCCGCTCCATTCAAAAAAAGCTGAGAATTCAACAATACCTCTATCCTCCTCTTCCAAGAGCCTTGGTTTTCAGATGAAGTTGACGACTCACTGGTTTCGATTGCCGATTTTCAGTCATTTCGAGTTGATCACCATTCTGCAATCTGATCTCGCGGTGACGGAGTGACCACTTATATCTTATGGGATTAAGGGTCAACCCAACAGTGAAGTATTTCTTTGAATCTTACAGAATTGACTATCTCATTGTTCACTGCTTGCGAAGATTCATGCGTCTGCACCAGCATATGATAGTCGAAAACGTCTGAAGAGTTCTAGATATCTCTTTCCTCGTTTCTGTCGGCTGCTCTACAGACAAATCGAATCATCTGAGTTGGCGATTTCAACCAGTTGTCACGGTCTGGAATTTCTCGGATCGTTCGGACTTACAAACATTGTACTCTTTTATACACATGATTCGGCTATCATGAAGCATATGTTTGTTAGCCATGCCGAAGCTTACTCCACTCGAAGTGCCGTTACATTTCGGTTGTCGAATCACTGCACTGTGTGAATTTATCTGAGTTTATGGAAAATTGATCGGTAAAAATCAATGCGCAGAAGTGGAATGGCCTGCACCGCCTCATCGAACTAGGCTCTGTAGGGATCGGGACAGTCATCAAACTAAAATCCGCAAGCTGCGACGATTTTTTAGCTCCTTCAACTGGACTAGTCTTTTGTCTTTGATATGTGCCACAAGGAATTAGATATTGCAGTTGCTCGAATAGAATCATCAGGTCCTAATAGGCAGTTCTAATTGTTTCTGTGCAATGGAAAAGTTTCAGGTAAAAAAGCACCTCAGTACATTTGAAACGGCGAATCCGCCACCAGAAAGAAAAAGCCTATAGAAGCCGAAGCACGAGCCTCTGTCGTAAGTTGTCCATTCAAGTCAAAGCAGAGATTCGGTGGCTGAACGAATTGTACGTGAAATACTACGTTGTCCCGAAGAATCTGTGGTACAACATGAAGTCACTATGAAACACGGCGCAGTCAGGCTTTACCCTGAAGAATGTCCCTGAATCCAAACACTTAAACGACCTCAGCTGACACTTCCTCCTTTTTGAGAGCGAAAATTCGATCTCATCTGACTTCACTGTTCTACTGGCAAATGAAGAACGTGATCCGGTTCAGTTCATCCTGGGAGAGATCCGATCTTGTCTCGAGCGTGGTGTCTTTGCTCAAAGTGTCTCCCAGTCCAGATGGAGCCAACTCGCACACACAAACTTAGTTCAGCCAAGCTGTGCCATATTTTATGGCTTCTGTTTTACCGCTGCTTGCACTACGCACTTATTTCTAGCTCATGGCATACAACAACCATAGTTTCGATGCTGTCGAAGGGGTGGTGAACTACAGTTGACCTCGTTTACTTTTACTTCTGATCCATCGCCTTAACTTCTGCTATCCTTAGATACTTAAAAATTTAATTCTGCCCATCACAGAAGAGAATCTCGGTTATTTGACTAATCAATGGCAGTTCGATATCTGTCCTCAGTTTTCAGTACTGTCCAGGGTGACCGTCTGCTGCTGAAGTTTCGCAGGTTCCGTGGACCGGTCGAGCTTAGGGTGGCTTACCAGCTGTTGTCTCACTGTCGCTAGTTAGTGATGTTTGGTCACTAAAAGTCAGACATTCTGCCGAACAGTTTAGATGTAGTCCCAATGATTGGCTTTATCACCACTGTTATTCAGTTTATTGTAAATCACAATCTTTCATGCTCCGCTGATATGTATCAGATATGCAAACGACGTAGTCATCCTAGAATCTCGAAGTCGTCTAAAGACTAGAATAGTTACAAGAATGATTTCTCCACCGCCTGCCGTTTCTTCTCCTCAAATAGTCTCAGGAAAAATCCGGAGTAGACAAACTGTTAATCTGTGTGATGCGAGACATCAAAAAGAGGGCACTTCACCTTTTCACTGAGCTGCTGAACACTGATAGTCAACCGGTGCCTCAGTTACAGTACATCAAGTACCTGGGCGTGTATGTACAACTCGATTTGTAATTTTTTATGCCCACCAGTTGTCTTTCGGGTGAGCTACATGACCGATCTATCTCCTCTTGGCCTCGTACAAGGCTGAAATTACATGTAATTTAATCCAGCCTGTTGTCGAATATGTGTGCTCGAAATGTGATCCCGGAGATAAGACTTATTACATTATTCGTCCATTGCTCTTTGCGTTGCCGTCAGTTTATCTTCAACTTTAGTGACAGACCAACATTCAGCAGGAGGGGCGGTTGTTAAATCGAACAGTTTCTTTTTTCACCAGCTTGGATGGCTCGCTGTCGAATAATGATGTTTTAATACGGTTAAAACTGATCCATGCCTCCTTCCTTTTTCTGTTGATTTTTTCGTCTAGCGAGTTCATATACTAACGTAGATAGTTGAAATTGTATGGAAAATATTTTCGTAATGTATTAAATAGTATGTTATTGTTTATTGGCAATAGAATTAATTGTTTTTATTGTAGAGTCAGTAGTTAATTGTTGACTCTCGTCAGCCTGAAGAAGATCCGTTTTTCACTGCTTGTTTTGCTGTTTTGTATTTGTTCATATGTTACATCCAGGGTTTCAGCAACTTACCGTGTGCCTCAGAGTTCACTTAGCTAAATTTGACTGAATGGGAGCTGTTTAATCACATTTCACTGTTCTGGTCATACGCGACGTAATTTTTGTCATTTCCTTACTTCTAAAGGCATATCAGACTTATCAAGCAGGTCACAGCTCCATAGCACACCTAAAAAGCATGAGCGCAAAACCTCATTACGTTAGGTCGAACAACAAGCCCTTTGATTTACGAACGAAAATACTTGCATCCACCACTGCAACTCATTTTTGTTATTCTCATCCGTGAAAAACTGGCCTGTGCTCGAAATCGCATTCGCATGCAGTAATATCGCTATGTATTGACTTGTAAGACAGCATCTTTTAACTATGTGAAACAAG
>UZAM01009291.1:0-10808 GCA_900618415.1 Soboliphyme baturini | reverse complement strand
ATGAGGAGCAGTTTGATCCTCCAAAGCACATTCGAGAGCACGCCCACTGCAGCTCCTGGAGCGATTACAGCGATTTGTACGAACGGTCGATCAAGGACCCGGTCGGTTTCTGGTCAGAGTTGGCACAACAGCTGTACCTGGAGAAGCCATGGGATGAGGGTCGCTTCCTGGAATACAACTTCGACATCCGCAAAGGTCCGGTGTTCGTGCGTTGGATGAGCGGTGCTTTGTCCAACGTCTGCTACAACGTTTTGGACCGACACGTGAAAAACGGTTACGGTGACAAGGTGGCTTTCTACTGGTAATGTTGGCTAAATGTTTTTTATCATGTTTTATCGCATGCACTTGTGTGTCGTTCATCATCATCTAAGCTCTGCCCCGAACTGTGAGGTTTAAGCTTATAATATCCGTGTACGGTGGCGCGAGTGAATCATGATCAAAGGATGCTCCTAAGCAACTATGGCTCTTCAAGTCAAGCTGAGTAACGTCTATTCATGTTCATTATTCGAGCCGTTCTTAAGTACAACGGAGATAACCATGGTTTTTCACCATCATTTCGTACATGATAGACGGCACATGATGAGTTGTGTATATTTCCACTAAGCTTATGGTATACTTTGACCGATTAACAGATCAGTGCCTACGGTCACCTGCTATTTTTTTAACAGATTGCAGCCATATAAGACACTGTCCTGCATCCTGACTAAATCATACATGTTTCAGGGCGAAGGACGTTCTTGAAAATGAAGGCAGGGAAAGCTGTGTATCTGTCATTATTAGAACCTATCGGAACCTTATTCTTTTAAGCTATTGTCGTCCATAGTGACGTCGCAAACCTAACCGAAGTTTCATTTTTTCAGTAATTTTTCTGGGGTTCAGTGATCAAGTAGAGATAAAACTGTTGTCATTTAACTAATTTTCTTCAGCTGTTTCAATGTACTTGTTCAATATACTTCTGGTTTAATGTATAGGAGTGATAACGACTATACATAGAGGGGTGGAGGGCGGGAATAGATCTAAGGACGATATGACCTTTAGGTCATAGAGTCTAACCAAGCATAGGGGAGTAGTATCACTACGATCCCTACTGCCCAAGTCACCGAAGGGGAGAGCCTAATAGGGGAAACAACCTTTCCCCACATGGGCTAGATCATGAGTACGTAGTACGATAGGATCCTTATAGAGAGACAGGTGATGATACCGTCAACATTTTCACTTTGAGAGAAGAACATAGGGATGATGAATCATACTTGGCTACCTAGTAGACTGATATGATGTAGTCATACCCTATACAGGTAGGTCAATGACCAAGACTATGTTGCCCCGACATAGGACGGTCATAGTGTTAACGGTAACCTACCCAACCCTTCCTGCCCAGACCGAGGTCTGTGGACTGGAGTGATAGTGCAACTACAAGGTTGCTCAGTCTCTTATGACAGAGTATTAGAGGAGTCTGTAAGAGACCTAGGAGATGATTAGGGAAGGGGTACCTGTTCAATAGTTTCAATTGAAATACGATATTCGCCGCAGTTGCCAACTAGTCCTTGTATAAATGTCAGAAACCGTATAAAAATTCTGACATCACTTGTCACTGAAGTTTCGTTGAGTGACAATGACAACAACAGTGGTTTTAACACTTTAGTGAAGCGAGCTGCTGATAAAACATCCTTATTGTCACCATCATCGTCATCACCCCCCCCCATCTGTTATTTTATGTAGGTTCATATTCAGAGAAGCTTTTTCTGCTAATTAGAAGCAGCCCTTTCAACCCAGATTACCAGAGTTTCGATAGTTGGCCTTCTCATGGTTGACAGTGGTCATTGAGGTTTAAGAGTGCACACACTTCCGACTTTCGCCCTGCCTTACTATCCAGTACGTTGGTTGTTGCCCGCTCGCCACAGTATGGACGCTGATGATTTCTGTTGGTTGATGTGTCTATTATACATCATGTCTTAGTGATGAGCGCATACCTCCACCACGTATTGTTTCACGGTGTACTGCACAGCTCGCTTGTTCATCGATATCTATGGGTCGTTTGAGTAAATCACAGCATCATACGAAAAATGATTGTTAATAGGCAATAATAATGTTAATAATGTTACCTAGGCCCCTACGGAGGTTGTATAAAGCAGTAAGAAACCAGTTTGATGGATATTTACTTATTAAAATGTTCTTCGGGACGAATCGATAGTCGACGTAACGATATGATAATCATGTAGTCGATACTTCACTTTGTATGATTTTTTGCGCTGCTGTTTGAAGTTGTCAAACAACAAACAGAGACACCAACAGAGGCTAACAGCCACAAGGACATGAATAATACTAGAGATACGGTTCGAAGCATCGATTCGAGGTTTATCTGTTGATAAATTATTGCGCGTTATTTTGCTGAATGCAGTAAGATCGTAAAGGTTCTTATTTGGGAAACTGCCCTTGGGCTTGAAATGGAAAGTATCCGATGGGTGTGTGGTCTGACTGCTAGCCTATGGGTGCAGAATATTGACCTTATTGACCTAAGCCTATAAGCTATTCATAAACTGCAGACTACGCAACGCATGGAAACGTATGTTGGGAATGACAAGAAAACATAGTAAATCGAATTTATGCATAAGAACATAAACTAAAGTCTGCAATGTCATTTCTCGAATGAAAAAATTAGAGTAGCAGTGCGCAGGGCACGTTGCAGGAAAAACGGGGAGTCAGTGGACCAGAGAAACGTTATGCTGGGTTCCAAGAGAAAGTGAACGGCTTGTAGGAACCCTTCCACAATAATGACAAGATGGCTGAAGAAGTTCATTTGATCAAGATGGATATGAATCGTAGAAAACATTTATGACGAAGTCTCGGAGAGATTTTCATCCAGCAATGGATCGAAAATTATCCATCACTCCACCGATATGTTTAAGCTCTGAGATGGATTATCCTCTCGGTAGTGCAAACAGTAATTTATACTAGGAAAACATCTTGATTGTGAATGATGTGAATCGTCCGGCGTGCATGTACAGTGTTGGGTTAAACAAATAGTTGGAGGGTTTGGCATGGCACCTTCCCGGTCAGGAGACCGCATTGCACCTGAGGGTTCATCAACCACTTGCAGCGTGTACGACCTCTCCGTCTAATCAAGGCAGCGCTTATAACTGATCTGACCATTCGTTTACGGTATTAGCTTTCGTCGAAGTTATGTAACTGTTATTCAACCTCATTTTCGTTGTGATAAGAGAATCTTCAATGCACTCGAGTCGCCAAGCTCTTGCATAAAAAACACTCAGAAGATCTCAGATCCCGATGTTTGAATTTTTTTGACAAAATGCCCGAAGTAAGGGCGGAAACTCGGCCAAAATTTTTCTCATGGGAATCGTTCCACACATGTTGTAAAATTATGCAGAACTTTTGAGTATTTCTTGGATGCATACCTGCTAGTGATAAACCATATGACGTTCGCCGAAGCATCAAACAACGTCTGATACAAATCTGAGGCACCGTTTCAAACAGGTTAAATGTCTCTTGTGTGGGCAGCTGCACAGTTCATGGTTTGCTAGCTCAGAGGACAATGCGAAAACAAGGAGAGAAAAGTCATCTCTCTCTGCTGCCAGAAACATTTTAATAGCGTCGTTATTATAATAATAAATATCTTGCCATTTTGCTAATTTTTCGTTTATCTTATTCGATTATTTGCAGTCGGTTATGTCATTTTATCTAATCATATATGCTAAAATTATGTTCTTTTGGAATTTAGGGAAGGAAATGACCCGAATGATTCACAGCAAAGGACGTATCAAGAATTGTTGGATGACGTATGCCGATTCGCCAACGTTCTGAAAAGCAAAAGTATAATTTGTTTTATTCAGAATTTTTAGCTGGAGTAAAGTGCTTTTAAAAGCTTTCAGTCATTGCAGGTTCGCGGTCCATCAGTGAATCAATCGACTGTTTATTAGCTTTTGCAACAATATTATTATCAGCAGAATCCATGATCTTCAGATACATAAGCAGACTACGAAGGAACGCTTATGGCTTGATGCTAAAATTATTTAAAATAAATTGTTTCCGTCCTTCCGGGTCACTAAGGGCCCTGAAAAAAATGGTATGGTTGAAACGGCGATAAAATTCAATCATAATCGGAATCACATTAAAAGTACTCGTAGTTTTTTTGTGCAAGAGCGTTCGGTTCTGGTGCTTCGCATGTTTTGGGCGGCCACTGTCACACAGGTAGCGATTGTCCACCCGTACAAAGGCTCTGACGACATTTTCGACAACTGGCCAATAAGTTCTGCCCACGCAATTTTACTGGTACGAGAGATGAATAAAGGGGAACATTTTAAATTGGTGAAATTCTTCTTCTGTAAAGCGGCAAAATGATTGGACCAGTGTAGATTATGGTATGAGATAGATGACCAACATCACTCAAGGGAAGAATTTTTAACCTCAATAATTTGAGCAAATAAAATTATCATTTCCATGCCCTCGAGATTAGTTGATAAATATAATTATCGCAGTTATGGTTCCTGTTAAGAATAATTCTCAAGTTTCGCACGGTGCCGATGTCGGAAATAGGCATATTCTCTCGTTATTGGGTGTTCAGCCGTAAGAAGTAGTTTCGCTAATCTTATGGTGGTTATTGTCAATGACTTTTTTCTTGCGTTAATGATCAAACCATAGTTTCTGATCCAGCTATCTGTTTCTTCCATAGCGTCTTTTAAATCAGTGGTTAATCTTGTTTAATAATATAAATCCTGTTAATTTCATGATTTGAAGCCAAAAGCAATTTAAAGGTGTATTAAGGAGTGCATGCTGTTCTCCAGTTTATCTTTTAAAGGATCAATACGAAATTTCGAACTGAAGTTTGCTCTGACATATTGATGGCAGCTATCATGGAGCTGATGAAGTAGCATGATTAGTTCACCAATGTTAAAGGGAACATTTTGGCAAAATAATGGGTATACGGTAGAAATAAACATTGAGTTAAAGTATTTTTTGGAACATGTTATTGCTACGCATTTGAATTCAATAGCTGAAACTTGCGCGGCTGGCGGCGGACCATGGCTACTGTCCCATGATCCAAAAAAAGGCTGTTTTCAGAGAGTGATGAATTGATCAAATATAGAATAAAATGTTTTTCAGTATTAGAGTAGGTTAAACTCTTCCCATGCCATAAGACAAAAACTTATGCTAATAACCACCGTTCGCTGTCGAATTATCATTTGCCTTTTATTGAATCTCTTGTCGTCATTACTTCTCTTTTAGTCACGAAGAATTTTTTAATAAAAACTATCTTTCTAGATGTGAAGAAAGGTGATCGAGTTGCGATCTACCTGCCCGTAATTCTGCAACTTCCCGTGGTGATGCTCGCCTGTGCTCGTCTGGGTGTTATTCATTTAGTGGTGGTATGTCGTTTTGCTCAGTTTCCTGAATGCTTAAATTATGAGACTGCTAAAGTATACTTTTAAAATTTTGTTTTTGACATAGTTATAGTGAATGTGCTTAGAGAACTATTAACGATGAGCCATTGGATCGGGTCATGACTATGTCAATCTTCATCCTGATTACAATCGTTTTTCTTCGTCCTCGCAGTCATCATTCTTGCAAACGAGCTTGTGTTGTTTTACATAGTACGGCTTCTGTACGGCTACGGTGTGAGCGGCTTTAGTGTGTGAGTATGGCTTTAGAGAGTGGCTTCTGCGTTTCTCGGTATTGTGCATGTGAAAGGGGTATTTGTGTACTCTTTCCACTCCGTTGATGTAGAGAATAGATGACTATCAGTGATTTTTGACTATTGAATGGAGTTCATTTCTGCAGCCTGTGAAATTCAAAAGAAAATGATCATCTCCTGACTCTTTAAGGTCATACACGACACATTATTCCCCTCCCTTTTCTCAGATGGCTTGCTCAAGGTGCTCAAGAAACTTATGAACCTAAAACTCACACCTGTTGAATCGTGAACAATTTTACTTCAGAATTCAAAATTATAATCCGCATTATCAAAGTAGAGTACTGAGTAGTTCTTTATGAGTTTGCTCTGTACTGATGTACTAAATAAAATCTCCTTTATAAATTTACCTACGGTTTTCGGTGTTAACACCGGGCTCATCTTTGGGTGTGAACTGTCAAATTGTACAGGATAAATCTGTTAAGCATTGTCTCGATAAAGAATTATTCATCAGCTTAAAGAAATATAGCAATATTTTTAGACATTTGAGTTTCTTGACAGAATGCAAGGTTGCATCTCTATGCGTCTGACGAAAAGGCTCGATGTCTAACCGAAGGTAGGATCCTGACAAAAGCCGCTATGAAGAATAATGAAACTTCGTCTGTCAGTTGTTTAATCAAATCAAAACTATTTCTAAACTGTTTTCCAACGTTATGATCGATTCTGTATCGGAAGGGAGGAGAACTTTCCAATGAGTGCAGAATTTTTACTTTTTTTGCAACTGCACACAATTTGTCCGTCCGCAACGTGAAATCCAGTTTTAACGCAGTTCTGAACAACTTTTGATGAACAACGTATGCGTTATTCAAAACGCCAATGTGTTGTGAGAACGTACGCTTGATTTTTGGCAGAATTATTGATAAATACGTTTTAATTCATTTATTATTTTATCTAAAATATTTCTAAACATGACATTTTATAAGTCATAGTATGATAACACATTGAAATTTGAAAACGGCCTATCATAATCTGTTACGTCACTCAAACTCACTTAGTTTTCGACTCTGTTAAATTTCCATGACCGCTTCTCCTTGGGGGTCGCGAGAGGATAGACACATCAGACAGTGCTTCCAGCGTTTCAGAACCTGTGCCGGCGTTTGGCTGCAAAACACCACCGGATTCGAGAGCAGAGTCTTTCATTGCACTTGCCCGAGTTTAATCTTGCCAGTTCCCTAGGTCTTCTACCAGTCGGCTGGACAAGAAATAATTGCTTCCCTTTCCTTGTTGGAAGCATTCGCAAAACATGCCAAGACCTTCGCAGCTGTGACTTTTCAGTCTGAAGAAGCAGCGGTTGTACATTAAAGTTCTCTCGAACCTCTGTTCTCAGAAGTATGTCGAGACGCGCGTGGTAAGCGATTCATCTCAGAAAGCGCACTTCAACCCCTTGTACCCAGGATCAAAGTTCTGAAATCATTTTCCACTAAGCTCAGAGTATTCAAGTCTGTCTTCATTATGATACCATCATAAGGTCATGAGTCACGACTCATGACCGTATGATGGTATCATAATGAAGATAGACTTAAATACTCTGAGCTTAGTCTTCAAACTCAGCTCTGCTTTAGTCATAATGGTTCAGGATGGTTCACAACAGCGTCACTGGCTATTCTAACCAGCCTTTTGAACTCTTCCTCGCATTTTCCATCACCGGTAAACACGACCCATAGGTAAATGGACTTCTCCACCTGCTCCACTGCCTCTTCATTTGTCCGAAAACGTCAGGAGACGAGAAAGCACTAGGCTTTTCTTTTTAGATGCGTTCACACGCACACCGGCCACGTCGAACTCAGCTGCAAATCTTTCCAAATAGAGCTGAAGATCGGTTTCAGAAGACGTCAGTTAAACAAGGTCGTCTGAAAACCGCAACCTCGTCTCAACGTCTCCTACGTTGATACACTCATCGCTTTGGCTACGTCTGACTATTCTATTCATGTACAGCACCAACAGGAGAGGGTACAAAACGCATACATGGCAGAAACCAGTGCCAACATCGAAAGGTCTCTACTTAAAGTCATTTATTCTGACGCAGCACCTGTTATCAGCATACAGTAATTGAATGGCGCGTAACTACTGGTCATCGATCACGCATGTTCGCGGGCATGTCCATAAACTGTTGCGCAGGATCCGGTCATAGGCTTTCTCTAGGTCCACAGAACTTGTATACCTGGATGGGCGAACTCCCACGTTTTCTCAACAATCTGGTGTAGGGCAAAAGACAGGCTAGCGGTGCTTCGGGTTGACCTGAAGCCACAACGCTTCTCTTGTTTCTTAGAGTAAGTTATTCCGCGACACTTCGTTCGTAGCACCGTTGCGCAGGCTTTTCCCTTGAGCTTCAGTATGACAATTCATCGACAATTGGATCACTTGCTGTTGTCGCCCTTCTTGAATGGTGGTATTACAACTCCCGTTATCTAATCCACTGATAATTTTCCAGTAACTTTTCTAGCTTGACAGACATGTTAGTCATAATATGCTTTGTTCGCCTATTGCTTTGACCATTTTAGGGCGGATTTCATCAATTCCAGCAGCCTTTCCACTTTTCAGGCTTTTCACAGACTTTATCAAAAACGGTGATATCCTTTCCTTGCGGTTGTTAGGGATTAAGGAGTTTCTCTCAGTGCTCTCTCCATTGCTGAAGAATGTCGTCATCGTGGGCGAAAGAGTGCCAGACCTGTCCTTCAAGACTTTCAGATAGTCCTTCTTTTTCTCTTCGGAAGTGGAGGATGGTCTGCCGGAGTACTATCCTTACCGTCTCGAAATTGAACCGAACTTCTTCCAGGAATGAGCTTTGGCTTTTGCTGCCGCCTCGCGCCCTTCTACTTTCGCTCGCATGCAAGTTAAAGGCTCTTCGTTTTGAAGCCATTTCTTGAATGCAGCCTTATCTTTAAAACTACCAGTTGTACTTCTCGTGTCCACCAGTAAGTTCTTTTCTGTTCTCCAGGCGGCAGGCCAACCCGTTTCAATCCGCAGCATTCGGCAACATGGACCTATGTTAAAGAAACTCATTCGGTTTCCACATCACTGGGAGCTGTTCAAACGGTCATGTGATCTTGTTTGCAAGTTTCGCTCTCGTATCCGCCGAAGATAATGTTTCCCATTTGATTCTTTGTTTCTGCCATCAGATCGTCACATGGTACTCCTCTCTCATAGCGTAGCATGCCAACAACAAAGTGATGATGAGTTGACAGCTCTGCGCCTCTTTGACGTGAGGATCCATTACATAACGTCTTATGTAAGACAATACAATTATCAAATCGATCGTCGATGTCTGTGTACAAGCTTCCCTGTACCACTTGTGCTGATGCACGCTCCGATGCCCAAAAAAGGTGCTCCTAATGGACAGTCCGTAGTTTGCACAAAGCCACAGCATTTTCATGCCGTTATTGTTGAGGTCGCTAGAGCCGTTTTTTTCACACCTTTAAAAGGTTCCACTTCGTTTCCACATCAGTGGACATCGCAAGGATGTCAACAAACCGTCGTGCGATGTTTTTTGCAAATTTCTCGTATCCATCGAAGATAATGCTTCTCATTTCTTTGGTTTTTTCGGCCACCAGAATGTCGCATGGCACCCCATTTCTCACAACGTACATGCCAACAACAAGGTGATGATCAGCTGACAGCTCTGCGCCTCTGTTAACGTGAATATCCGTTACAGAGCGTCGTATGTCACACGATATGATTATCAAATCGATCATCGACTTTTGCGCAAAAGCTTACCTGTACCAGGTACAGCGGAGCATGCTCGAAGAAGGTATTCATAAGAGATATTTCTTTCTTTGCGTGAAACTGCTACAGCTGCATGCCGTTATTGACGAAGTCACTAGGGCCGGTTTTTCCAATCACGCCGTTCCACTTTTCAGTGTCTACTCTGATATGCGCATTAAAATCGCCCAGTAAATGAGGGGCTCCATAGTCGATACTTTGTAGGGAGCACACTCCACTTCCTCAAAGAAGGGCTCATATTCTCTCTGCAAATTGGGCGCATAGACCTGTACAAAGTCAACGCTTTAGCCTGTTGTAGCTTCATTCGGAGGATTACCACCCTTCCGCTGACAAGCTTCCAGTCACTGATTTTGTCTGCGAGGTTGGGTTGTACCAGAACACCAACACCGGCCTGAGTGCGCGACTTGATGTCAGCGTCTGAGAGAATAGTTCCCACCCATTTAGAATTTCAGAATCTTGGAGCTTCGTTAACGAGAGTTCAACCATGTCGAGTTGGTACCTTGCGGCCTCATCAGACACCTCGTGCTCTTTCCGTCTGAGTGAGAATATGTTTTAGTTTCTGCCTGTATGCTCCAACTGTCGGTGTCTTTCCGGTGGAGCCTTTTCTGACGTGCTGTAGTGACATCGCATTGTCTGCCTTCTTCGTTTAGGGCAGGTAGCGACTCCGTTGCTGATTGGTGTCTTTGCCATCGTTTCGTTAATCTTCGTCCGGTTGCCCCGAGGCGGAGAGTAGGTTCTGATTGCCAGTTACTCACGGTTCTTGGTAACTCAGGCGGCGAGCACATCGATATAATGACAGCAATACCATGAAGTTTAGGCATCTAAGTTTTACGTGGACCTCCCCACTTTCTCTAACCCTCCTCCTGTCTCATTCGGATTTGGGACCAGCAAAGGCGAAGTTTATTTGTATTTGTGTAATATGACCATGTTGACGATCCTGATGTATGGCGTGGAAACGCGTCAAAGATTGAATGAAGTTACATTATCCTTTTTAGATTGTTGCTTTGAACCAAGTAGCAAGGGCGAAGATTATTAATTACAATGAATTATTTTAGCATTATTTTAGTTTTTTTTTCAGTTTGGTGGATATTCGGCTGCCGCTTTGGCACAGCGTATTACAGACGCAAATGCGGAAGTCCTGGTAACAGCGGACGGTGCTTGGCGCGGCTCCAAACTCATAAACTTGAAAAAAATCGCTGACCATGCGTTAGTGATTTGTCGTAAACAGTACGTTTAATTAATTATCAAATGTGATCAGAGGTCACGTGTTTATTTAATACTGTTTTGGATTTTTCTCGATTGTTGTATATTGCATTTAGTTCATTATTGTTGCTGCCATTACCGTGGAGGCTAAGAATATGTCTGCCACTGCCAGCAAAACTGC
>UZAM01009289.1:2918-13488 GCA_900618415.1 Soboliphyme baturini | reverse complement strand
TTCCCCCCCCCCCCTTCCTCCGAAACTGTGAACAAAAACTTCAATTGTTTCGCAGTTCGCAAATTAACATTGATTTAATTTGTGTAGTAGAAAAAATTGTCGTATGATTTTTCAAAATAAAATTGTTTACCAGCTATTTGTATGAAGTTCAAGCTGTGAACATGCCGGTGTTTGACAACGTATAAGAACAATTTTATGCTGCCTAGAGGGCGAATTCTGAAATAACCGAAGGATTCCGCAACTGAATGTGCGACTTTGAAACGCAGGTAATAGACCTTACCTACGGGTAGTATTTAAGATATTTCAAATCAATCTCATACATAATGGGCTGTCCTGCTTATCGTGCTGAAGGTAAATGAATTTGTTCACTCTATTACCTGCTATTTCTTTCGTGCTTACAGAAATTGCGAAAGATGGAATGTCCAACTCGAATAAATGGTTAATGATCAGCACTTATCGTATTCGGCATAAATATCCTAATCAGGACATACGGAAAAGTTTAACCTGATTTGGACAATACTCATCCCATAATGGTTTTAGGGCTAACCAGGATCAAAAAACCTTTCAACCCATATACCCAATACACTGGCATTTCCGAAGCGCCTCAGTGGCTGCTCATGACAAAAGAAGCATTTCACGTAGGCAAATCTGCTTCAATCTTTTTTACTGCAACCCTTAAGGTGAAACTTATCCCGATGGTGCAATTCGAAGGAGAGATGCTGGCAGCAGTCGCCAACGAAAACAGTTTCAGACTATCATGATGCTGGACAAACTGCCTGCAAGGAGGTTGAAATATTCGTTTGCTTTTCCAACCCTGCGGCAAATTAATAACCTTTGTCAACGCTGGATTTGAATTAAGCATGGTGGCAGACTCGGAATAAGAACGTAAAATATTTCAGTTTTTCGAAATCAACATAATCTCATGGATTTAATCTAGAACATGACAGAAACGATTGATAGAGCACAATTTTAGGATGAAAAGAAGTTGCTTTAAAAGAACAAGATCGAAAAATTCCAGACTATACTACAGCCGTAGCAAGGAAGAAAAACAGGAAAAAAAAACTGGTGCGAAGGAATGACTCCATAACAAGATACAGCTAAGAACGCAGCGTGTGTGACAAAAGAAATTTTCGGCGAAAAGCAGAAGATACGGAGTGACAGTAATAGTTATGCGCAACGAACAAGTGTTGAACAAAATAAACAGTCGGCGTGAGGACAAGAAGATTAGACAAAGAAAGGAACAACATATGTCGGGAAAATTCAGTTTACCGAAAAGTTTATCGAAACTGTAGAGAGGTATGAGATCAAATAGCAAGATAGCACGATGAACATAGCAAAAAAGTGCTCACGGATTGCAACCTCGTTGTTGAAAGGAAACAAATTAGAATATACAACGAGGTAAGCAAAACAGTTACGGGACGCAACCGCTGATGGTTCAGAACATGGCGACCGAATAACGCGCAATATACAGGCACAAGAAATAAACACGGCAGTATTGAAGCTTACAAGAAGCATATGCACGGAATAAATCGACTAAAGGGGAACTCAAAGCGAAACCTTAGGGAAAAGCTAGAAAAGTAACATAGGAACACATCAGCATATGATATAGGTATTCATGCTATTCTAAAGTTTGAACGCAATCACTGCAAACAACCGCATTCAGTAAAAGGTCAGGTCAAGGCAAGCAAGATTAAAAAGAGAATGCGACGGCATACGTAGATACACGGTGCCAAGGGAGTTGTCAAGTTTGAACATAAACATAAATGAAAGGAAGAAAATTATAAACAGAACGTTTGGACAGTGTCGGACTAGAGCGAAATCGAACTCGAAAACGCCAGAGTCGAAGCATACCTATCAAGCACAACAGTTGATGATCTTTGGTTATCGATCGATGACTAAAGGAATGAAATAATTGCAAATGTGGCAGATCAAGGCGAGAGTATGCAGACTGTCATAAAACGATTATCAAGACTGCGGCCGGTGCAGAAAAGAGATAAACAATGGAAAATTAGCTCAGAACAAAACCAAACCAACTTAGAAATATGACACAGTTTAAAACCCTGGAAGAATGCCCCAACAGGCGGAAACGGCGAATTCTGGAATAATTGGAACTGGAAATTCTGACGGGAGGGAAGTCGCAGCACAGAAATTCAGAAGGATTGTCAATGCAGCATTAATATTACACTGCTTGATTATTGCGTTACTGTTTCTGATTTGATGAAATCAGCTTGCACGTATTCTCTATGTAAAATTTAAATCATATTAGCATTCAGCATTAATGAACTGTACCTGTTGATCAAACAACCGTAATTCAAAAATAAAATAGGATGAAAACGGGTCAGCTGTAAATTGTTAAGCAGCGAATTGTTAATATAGTAATTTACTCTTATCAGATTAATATGGAATTTCGCTATTTTAAGGGGCGATATAATCTATTATTATTTTAGCGTATTTTGTTGAATCCTCATTTTCCAAAAAGTATTCTATGCCGTTGTATCGGAAACGACATCTTTTTATAAATTCATAATATGATGAGTATATTTGGCGTATAGCATCGAATAGAAGCGTATTTATTCTATAAATTGATTTTGATAATTCGTGAGGCGTTTTTTTCGTCGAAAATGCTGATGGGGCAATCCTGAACTGTCGGAACAGTACTGATCATGCTTATATGCTTTCGTTCATGTGTTGCGTACAT
Source organism: Soboliphyme baturini (assembly GCA_900618415.1). Lineage (NCBI taxonomy): Eukaryota > Metazoa > Nematoda > Enoplea > Dioctophymatida > Soboliphymatidae > Soboliphyme > Soboliphyme baturini. The sequence goes on along the minus strand of UZAM01009289.1, from coordinate 10,790 downwards.
TACGATTCCAGGATTTGTCCATTTCTTGTGCCCGGAATTTGTACACTTAAAGAAAGTGACAACGGTTAACGGCTTGCAGTACCATACGCAATAATTAGAATGGAACAAAATGAGTATACCTGAATTCATTTTGGATCACCCTACGCTATGAAACTTGCTATCAATTTGTCCAGAAGTTAATCGCAAGCATGAGACATGTGCAACTTATGGAATAATTTTCATATCACGGCTTCAAGAATTCTGCTAACCGTTTCCGTGTGCTTTCAGCTAAATCTTTCAGTGCAATCGGCGAGATGTGACTGTATTCTAGTCTTGAGAAACTATCATGCGCAGCGAGCTCCTGATGTGTTCCTTACGCATTGTTATGGCATTTCCAAATTTTGCCTGCAACCAAACATAATTTAAAAAAATGCAAAGGAACGTATAAAAATATGTATAAAAGTATTTTAATAAATCGAATGATATTTCAGACATTCGTCGTCACTTGAGGAAGACGGTGGCACCATTTTCATGTTATAGACTCCAACGGCTTCGTGCAACCTGTTGAGATTTTTTCGCAGCAGTTTCGATCACTGCTAGGTATCGAATAATTTCAGGAATTTGCATTGCTATAATATTATTATTTATTTTGCAGAGCAGTCGCGAAAGTGATGTCAAATTCATCGAAATGATGTCGAATTTTGACTGAGCACAACATAAAGCAGAACTTGTCCAAGACCAGTCGAGGAACACAAAGTTTTGTTTTGAAGTAAGCAAGCAGTGTTCAAAGTAATGTTTAAGTAAGTGTAACTACTTTATAACAGTTTTGATTCAGGAACCGTTAATGAAATTACAGACTTTTACCGATGAATAGTTGATAGCACGAAGCCATCCTGATTTTGCTACTTTTCCACTAGAAGCATCAAAAGTTGTGGATTTTGGTAACTTCAACAATGAATCGTCAATGGATCTGTCTTTCATGCTTTTTCAGAGCTTTTTTTCATTTGTTATTTCATTAATTTCAGATCTGGGGAACAGTTATTTCATTAGGTGGCTTTTTTCCTTTGGTCTTGATCCGCTGCTGAACTCACAAGCTCAGCGGGTGATCTGAATTCTAGGATGTAATATTTCATGTTTCTAGTTTTGCATATTTGATGTAGGACCTCCTGAGCTGCCTTGGCTTGCAGCCAAAAGCTGTCAGCAGGTTCACTGCTCACAGTGCACGATTAGGATGAAGATTTTACTGATTCGTTAGAATCGCACCTGAGCATAATTTTTTTAATGTACAAGCAAATAATATTACAGAAAGAAACGGAAGTATTTCACTTGTTTGGTATTAGAAGACAATGAAGTAAACAAATATGATAACAATTTCGATCCACTTAAAAGTATTTAAAGAAGAAATAGAAGACAGGAGGACAGCAAGAAGAAGGAGACATTAAATGAAATAAAGAAGGTATTGGAACATAATAGCATGAACACTGTGCTATGTTATACCATAAAGAAGAAAGGCACTGGGCTGCACCTAGTGACTGTTACACTGTATAGTCAGCGGCCAGTTGGGTCGACGCGAAATGCAGCCACAGGGGCGCTCGCATTGCACAACATGACAGTACACGTCCTCCATTCTCTCATGACCAGACCAGAATACGATGTTGTCAATATAGTTCGGAAGTCACTGACTTACCACTCGTTGCGTCCATGCATTTTAGTTTTAATTCTTTGCTCAAGGAAATTCACGGTTCAAAGATCGATTGCCCTTTGAACAGATTCGAATCCGGTCACTTTAGAGTGTATCGCCAATAACTGAGACACTGTGTCACCACATTTGGTCAGAGTCCTGAAAATTTTCTATCCGTGGATTAGGTTAGGGCAATGATTGCACTGCTATAGCTTTAGATATCTGTTAAAACTTTGTAACTTTCTATTTAACTCTGCACAGAATAAATTAATCAAGAAGAACTTTGAAATGTTTTCACACAACACGTCGGCTGTAGTGCTGCATAAGCAAATTTGACAAATGCAGTTGTCGGAGGTTTTGACAGTTGCAGTTTTGGCAGTTGCATGCCTCGTTGCCCATTTTAGGACGACAGCACGATATGTAACGTTGTAAGTCGTGTGCTTTATACCATTCTTTGTGCTCTCGCTAGTGATTCAAATACCTTACATCAGTCAGTGAAAAATCTCTTAAGCCGCATTTGTGTCAACTGACGCAAATCGCATATTCTGTCAAATAACTTAGGAAGCCTACGGCCATCTTCTCGCTCTGTTTCTCGTCATAATACCCATCAATATACGCGTAAAATATATCGATAGTACATTGGTATTGTTTGCAGTTACCACTGTAGATGATCTAGCAATGTATTTCTTGCACAATCACGTTTGTTTAGAATTTTTCTCGAAAAAACGGCTTAGTTCAGAGAGAAACCAAGGTATGTTTATTTCGGCTCAACGAGTATTCATTTACTAAGATAAGCAAATGCCTCTTTTCTCTATTTTGCTGCAGAACCAAAAGATAGATAGAGTTTTTAGCAGCAACTATCTCAGTCTGTACTTTAGTGCACACAAAAAACGTTGCCATAAAAGTACGATTTTGTAACTGTTTCCAACCTCGTTGCAAACCCCCAAACAAATTATGGAGTTGTTTCTAAAAACCTGCATAATTAATATGCTTAGTGAGCCTATTCAAATTATATTGTTTCTGAAAATTGTCGATAGAGCAGGTCAGCTTTTCTACATGAATGTTGTAGACATCGTGGTAGAGCAGATTGTAAGATATATTGTAAATACTGATAAATCTATTCTAGCCGATTCTCTCCATCCCTCTGCATCAGCCTTTCAAAATGCTTTTTAAAATTTGATTCCGCTAAGTATGAATGTATCCGTGTGAGGCCTGAAGCATACAGAACATCGGTGATTCCGCATATTGTGCAGACTCTAGGAACGAGGAACCGTAAGAGAGAATGAGCTTGATTCGATCCCGTATGTTAAACCATGCATATGCATAATAACCTGCATTAATTTTGTATCCACCAATCCATCTGCTCTTCATCATTCTTTACACATTGTGTCCATTTTATGTCCTGTTCGTTCATGTGCATTATATTGATAATGTTGAGATGCAGATCTATGCTATTTTATCTATTTGAATCTATTCTACTTGCTATTTTTATCGCTACTTTAGGCAGTAAACTCTTTTTATTAATTTAATTATTTGACTGAGCAGTTTTAAGCTTTTCAACGTAGCAAGTGCTCCTAGCAAGAAGTTTTCAAAATATTGGGTATCGGTTTTGGATGGAAGTTTAGAAATTCTAGTTTATTAAAATAAATTTTTGACTATTTGAATAGCTTAGATTAAATTTATTCAGTGCGCAGTAACAGTTGAACTCTGAGCGAAATCCGCAACGATCTTGCATCTCAAGGTGGCCGGCTACCTGTTAAACCTGGTGTAATTGTCCTCCACGTTTTTTTTTGACGGGCTCGTTTTTGTCGGCCTCGTCGCTGTTCTTGACGCATTTTTAATGTTTTGGGTATTAAGTCATGGTTGCAGGAATGGAGGAACGAACGAAAGAGCAAAAAACTAGGTCATCAAGCAGAATGGAAAATGCTGGATCAGTTGCGCATTACTTTCTCTGGTATGGACTAAATCATTATTTGTACTACTGGAATTCGCCTGCGTCTCTTGTATCTGGCAGCCTTGCGAAAGTTTAAAAATATCTCTTGTAATAAACTTTAAACGACGTAAATAAACAAATCTATTAAACGAATAAATTTAAACTGAAAGAAACTAATAATTGGAAAGTAATACTGATTCTTTAAAATATCCTTATCAGGTTATACTTTTTAATTCGAGCGATGTTACAAGTCATTTTAAAGTTGTTAGAAATCTATCGCTACCTGCTTTTATACGTAAACCCTCGTGAACTGTAGCCGTTGTCTCTCCAACAGTCATGTAACCCAAAATATTCAAAGAAGTGAAGTATTTCGTGAAGTATTTTTCAGGTAGATATTAGCTAGAGGTGGGAAGCGCCGTCTCAGTCTGCGTTACTTCCAGGTCCCTCATGAGCAGAAGCTGTTGATGTCACAATTTTCTGATATTGTATTTGTTACTCACTGCCTTTAGTATCTGCTTTTCATGCAAATCAACTGCAGCTTTCATATTTGTTTCTTTATATATTCTAATATTTGATGGAATTTGGTTAATCATTGGTAGAATAATTTTAGCGTCGTTCAGACATGGTCGAAAATTTAAGAAAACGTTGGACTCCACTAACGAGACAAAATACCTGATGCAGGCGGATTTTATGAAATCGAACATTGACTGCTCTAAGCCGAAATCGAAACTCAAGGCAAAACTTCTCGAACTCTAAAACGCCATGATGGCCGAATGGAAATCGGTTACCCGCACGTTTTTGCCTTACAGGTAAGCGCTTTTGTAAACCTGTCATTTACAAAAGAATCTGACCAGCGAGAATATAGTCACCGACGTCAGGAACGGAAAAGGAAAGTTCATAAACATCAGAATACCGGTCTACCTTCACCTTTATGATTGGACAATTTTAGCGCCTTCCTTCCCATGACTTTAATGGTGCGGTGCTGATTTCCGTTTCAATTCCGTCAGCCGAAAGAACGTTATCTTTAAAGACACAGCCTTGAACCGTATGACAAGCACAGTGTGTAGACCTCTGTTTTTTCTCACAGAGTGGCATTCATTTATCAGCCTCGGAATGAAGAGGGGCGAGTGACCCAGATCAGAGCTTGATCTCAGGACCTATCGATTCTGATTTCGACACTTTATCAAATGAGCAACCACGGTCTGAAGCAATATGTGGTAAATTGCTGTAGACATACTACATGCCAATTTGCACCTTTGTCCTACACCGCAAACTTTCTATTTCCACCACAAACATTTATATACCTCGCTAAGGTAACTTTCGGCTCGGATAATTAACCAGAACAGTTTCTCAAACGTATTTTTGCCAGATTTACAAGCGTCGATATTGACTTCGAAGTAACAGTCCTAATTTAGGCACAACTAGTCAAAAACTGTAATATTCCATGTTTTGCGCCGCTCTCTAATTCTTGTTTGCATTTAAGAACATTTAAGGAAATTAGGTTTCCATGGGCTTGTAATCCTTGATGCACCTCGCATGATTCTGTTCCCTGCAGAAACCCACGCGAATCAGAAGGATGTTTCATGAGTTGCTCTGCCATTTTGCAACGTATGAACATCAGAATCCGGGCTGATGCATTAGAGTATGTTAATTAGATTCTCATGGGCCAGATTTCTGCTCTCGTGATAAAATGGTGATCTGCTCAAATGCCTATTACACAATTTTGAATTGGACGGTGGAATCCGCCTTGAAATCTGGTTTGAAAGAGTTATGCTTTAATTAGCAATCTCTAGCGAATGAATCCATTGTTTGTATTCCTTGCGGAAGGGATAGACCTTCTTGCCGCAGGATCACAGTCCAAAGTTTATTATTTTAAATATCTTATGAACGTCAAGCACTAAGAAGACAAAAAATTCAGTACATTGGAATTTCACTCATGTTATTCATGTCGGCTACTCCGGCACTGCGTTATTGGCTATCAGGGGCTGAGGTCACAATGAAGTGTTGCAGACAAACAGCCACATATGCCATGATTTGGGTTGAAGTATCTGCATTAGAGTTTCAAGGGTTAACAATCTTATTCTCTTAGTACATGATTGGATTCGTTGGCATGTCTATGATTTTGGACCATGCGGCTTTAATACTCAACAAATAACAGCAGTAACGGTTGTTCCTGTATTTTTTTATGCAAGTATTCGCACAACCTGAAAGAGACCTGACATCCATAAGTCGGATGATGAATTTGAGTTCGTGCACTCCATTTATCAGTTAAGAGCATGATAAATGCTATCGTCATAAGCTAGCAGCCTGTGCATGTGATGATGGCTGAAACAAATTCTGATTTGCTCTGTCCCCTAAGTACTAGAAACAGCATTTGCTGTAAAAAATGATTTTAGACCGAATGGTAAGACAGACGTGGTTCCCCCATTTAGACTGGGCGTTAGTTATTTGCAGCTGTGATGTGTACGCATTAGGGTATTTGTGTTTAAAGTGTTACATTTTGTATAATGCTTTTAAGCATAGCATCTTTTTTTAGTCAACTCAGTCTCGACCGAAGGACGTTGAACAGTAGGTAGTGAAGGTGGAAAGCGTTAAGAGGGGAAGTAGCGAATTACAGCGCCTCAAAACAGTGAACTTTCCGAGGGTTTGAAACATCGCAGGTTTGTCATGCTGGTGAGCGTTCTCATTTCGTTTTTGTTTATGGCAGAAATTTGACCCGTGATTCTTTTTAGTAAATCGATGATGAATTCGTATCTGTTGGAAAACTGAACTGTCAAGTTGACCACGAGTAAGAAAAGTTCTCAAGAAATTTATTGGCAGTTGTACAATAAGCGTTCACTAAATGGGCAAGTCATGAACAAATCGCTGAATCTCTTGTTCATTTCAGGCGAAAAGCAGTGAACTTCAGTTTAGCTCCGAAGGTACATGTAGAATGATGTGCAGCCACTGCTCGGCGCTAACGATGATCTGATCTCGCAGTTGATCGTTGGTAGTGCAAGATCAGAGAGTTGAAGAACCTTTGTCTATCTGACCATCTTCCTGCCGCTATTGACTCACCACTTTTCCATTACAAGGCGTCTGCAGGTAGCTGATGAGCTGAACTTTAGCAGAGTGTAAATTATCATAATCACAGCTAGCCTTTTTCGATCCACTGCTGAAAAAGGCTTCTCAAAGACAGTGCCATTCTGCAAATTGTATTCACTCTGTTCTGAGAAACTTAATCGTCGCAGCCTGCCATCGATATGGGGTTTTCCTTCAGGCCTTTTAATCCCTTTTGTAATTCAGTTTAATATCTGTGGTTGAGCGATGATAGGTTCTTCCTGCAATGTGTCTTACTCATTGCTAAGCTATGAAATGGCGGGCGCCAGTTTGTGTTCTTACTCATTCATTCGTTTTCCTGTCTATTTTTATTATTCACAACATGCAATGAACACGATTGTTAACACTGAACGGAAATTTTGCTTAATGTTTCTTTTAGTTCTATTTCATTCTCTTAATTATCATTTGTTTGTCGATTGTGTTCGTTCACACCTGTAGTACCCACGATCCATCAATCATTGGAAAGTCTGTCGATGATTAAGTAGTTTAGACCCACGCTTCTAACAAAGAACGAATATTCCAATATGATTATATTAGCAAGAGGAAGGCTTGAAAGCATCCAATGCATTCGGATGCCAATCCATAAACTTCAGTACGTTCTTCCTCATCAAAGCGGCACCTGGCAGAAGAAAAGAGTACATGATCTGAGGCCAGTGGGTTTACTGTAGAGAAAGAGGTTGATAAATACGGTGATTAGAACAGTACAGATGAGACCTGCCAAAGACATGCAGCGACAAATGCATCTGTATGAATAAGTTATAATATTTAACGTTAATCAGCACAAATGAAAATTTACACTTCAGATTAACGTGATATTGAGAAGATACAGCTGTCATTAAAGTGCTCGTAATAGACTAAACCATGTAATAATTTTCAGAGTAGCGGATGCACTTCAGAAGAAGTATTGAAACGGATCTAAGTTTTAAATTGCAGTTTATTAGTTATATCTGATTAAAATGATTTATTATTCTAGTAATTATTTAAACTGTATATTACTATTCCGAGACATCTACGGATTTTCAACTTTACATAATCAGTTCACATATGATGCATACTTCATCCAAGGCCTGAGTTCACGGGGTATCATACCTCATTGCTCATAGTTGCATGGGGTTATATTTAATCAGCTCATGCCTCCATGGTGTTTGAGCCCCTGAAATTGTGTTATGTGTATCTCGCT
>UZAM01009286.1:9950-21143 GCA_900618415.1 Soboliphyme baturini | reverse complement strand
ATATGTTACTGAGAAAATTGGGCGTTTGAGACAGTCGAAAGACAATGCATATGGCCTATATTTAATGCACGAAAAATGTTTAAAATTTTCAGTGTATGCTATTACTCAAAATGTGTCATAAAAAGTGAGTCATAGAGAATATGCCATTTAGTTACCACTCTACCTTGTTATATGAAACTCTTGATTTTACCACATAGTTTCAATAAGTCGATAAAATACGTTTAAGCGTAAGTAAATGCATTAGTTAAATCAAATTTCCCTGGTTCGATTGAGAAGAGAATTATTTCTGCAAGTTTGACAATTCTTTTCTTTTTCACTCAAATGACCCGTTTAAGTGAACAAGCCAATTTTCAATGGTTCTTAATGGTATTGCCAAATCAGAGGGAATGGATACAAGTCAAACCACCGTTGTTCAGGACGCTGTTCAAGGACAAAATGTCGTGCTGTCTCTGCCACAGTCAAAACATTTCAGGTCATTGGTTTCCTTGTCGCACTGTCGAATTTGTTGCCTTCGAAACGACGCAAATCGTGGCAGAAGTTGCTTTGCTACCGACCTCTAAATTTCTTAAAAGCAGGTTTGAACCCCCCTACTCCAAAAGTAAATTTCCGCTGCATCGGCTGATTCTGGTCACCACCTTCAGACAAAATTGCCCCATTTCATCGTCGCATTCCTACGGAAGCGTGCATTCAACCGGAAAAATAACTGTTAAAGATGGTCAGGCAAACTTTCGGTTCTTTACAGATCGAACACAAAGTACCTTTTATTTGCGCTTAGAGACTGCTTGCAACGACTACAGAGAAAAGCATTAAATTGTTTCACTACAGTGATATTTTTAATATCTAAGAAAATTAATATGAGATATTTAGTTCCTCTAAAACATGTGAAAATGAAATATGCGAAGCATCAAAGCGGTAGAACTATCAATTTTCTTTCATTTTTTTCCGCATTTATAACGAGTGTTCCAGACAAGTTTGCTTGGCGAGTGAAAGGTGCGCATTTCATTTCACCTTCGGCAGGTCTTACTGCACCGCTAAGCTTCAACGTTTCCAATGTCGATGAGCTGCAATCGTTTCCAATTGTATCAAGACTTGTCTTCGTTTCTCTGACTTAATCTTATGATTTTTTTGAGTGTTTCCGAAATTCCTGCAGCATTTTCTTTCACAGCTCATACAGTGGCTGACACTAATTCTTATGCCAAAACAAAACATTCAGTTTTTCATATATGGATACTGTATTCTATTAAATTTTGTCTTGTCACAGTGCAAGTCTTGTTTTCTCAGCGATTTATTGGGCTAGATCTTCAGCAAAGGCACTGATACCGCATTTAGAGCTATCATAAAAATTTATTTCTTGATATTGCCTGGCATGATACTTCGTCAGCGATCATGAAACTCACTCATTTATACTTAAATTTCACGTGGCTGATTGATCATTCATGTCGAAATTAGTCTCAATTTTTTGGCCTGTCTAAACTTAGGTATTTGCATGAATGCAACCTCAGCACTGATAGGTTCCCATTTCACCATGGCATCATTTTTAAAATGATAAAACATACTCTATCTCTTCCCTATCATTTTGAAGCTTATGTTCCATTTAGCACTGATCTGTATATGATATGCCTTGTTCAAAATTAATGATGAAATCCGGAAAAAATATAGTGATTAAAGATGTCGAACTGATTTATGTTTAGGCAATAATTGAAGACAAAATTCTTAGTAAAACGAGTGAAGTTTAAGATTAGTCTCTCTCTCTCTCTCTCTCTCTCTAAATGCAGGTAAATAAATGTTAGGAAAAGTCGTCATCTGTTCCGAGACACAATGCGCAATTTTCCTTCGTGCTTTCCACCCATACGCAATCGTGATTTCATGAATTATTATCAATCATGCCGATGTTCAGATTTAATTTCTATTATCGTAATTCAGAGTTTCTTCTCTGTCTCATGCAAAAAGTTCCAGTTTTCATTCAGAATGTGGACGACATCATAGTACCTTGATAATACGATCATGATGTGGTTTCTTGTGAGGATAAATGGACGGGAGGTCCTTAATTCTTTGATCCACAAGCTTGAAACAGGTTTGTGTTAGGGCTAAAGTTGAGTTCAGATCAAGCTTAGGCGGAATCCGATGTTAAGCTTTAGATTAGGCTTAGGCGTGATTTCTTTTGTAATGTTCTAGTTCGGAACATTTCCGCTGCAAATTTTCCTTATTTAATGTGTGATATAAAAGTCAAGCGTCAGAACCTGCCTTCTCTGCTTTATCTGTGTCTCCAATCTGCATGTGGCATACCGAGGATAGCTGAATTTGTAAAGGTTAGAGGTCTGACTCACAATAAATCTAAAACCCTGTCGGGCTATTCGCATTTCATCCTTCCGAGGCAGATAGATGAATGTCACTTCGTGGTAAAGAAAACACTAGGCCACGCCCTGCACTTGACGCATAATAGTAGACACTGTCTTTGTAATAAGACACTCATAGCTGGTTGCACTGAAAGCGAGATTTGCTCCTCAACATGAGCTCCGTGAAAAGAAAATAGTCACAAATAGCGATCATTATAAAGTCATAAGGGTGATCCATATCTTAACTGTTACAAGCCGTCCCTCATTTTTGTCATTCTTAATGACTGTATTCTCAGCCATGTAAGCAGATGCAATCATTGCATTCTTCCTTACGCTTTCAATTCCAAAGAGTTCTTCCGTTTTCTTCGTCTTTAGCCCTTCATGTGTTTATGCATATTCTGATGATCTGTTATTCCCTCACTACTATATGTATATTTAATTCCCGTGATCCAATTTACGGTTCTTTTGATAACCGATTGTAAGCTTTCCCAAACGATGTCAGAGTTATTTTTTTGATGAATTTTTAAACACACAGTTCATTCGTTCTATGATCGTTGCTTTTATACTATGGCATACCCCTTAAGGTAATAGTAGGTACTGGTAAGTTTCAGCGAAATCATAAAATCTAGCCACGTAAACAGCAATTCTACAGTTGATTTTGAACTTTCTTCTTCATAGTGGTAAGTTCAGTATGTAGCGTCATGTTTTTAATTTGAGCACTGCAATTTGGTAACAGAAACCTTTTACTTGAGAACTTGCAAAACTTCGTTAGTCAATTTTATTTAATTGGGTTAGCCTTTCCTTAAAAATAAAATAAATCCAGGAACGTTTCAATCAGCAGTACCTCCATCAGAGGCTGATACTGACCTCCATAAATATAATTGCTCAAGCTGCACTTTAGCAATCTATTTGTAAAATGTGTTGAGTTTCTGAACGAAATTAAAGCCGCCAAGACCTTTTCATCACTGTGTCATGTTCGATACGTCAGTTGCAGCGAAAGTTTCTAGTTTAATTTAGTTTTGACAGTTTTAGTGCGGCAAGGTACGTTAAGGAAGGGTAAATAGATCAATCAATGACGCACCCCAGTGTGAAACTGGAACAGAAGACCTTGACTTGACAAACCAGCCGACCATTGGCATCATTTCGCAACTTTCAATTGTGATATAAATTGGAAGACAACGAAGCAGGGGCCATAGTTGTGAAAAATTTTGTGAACAGTGACACTTTGGGAAGAATGACTCTTTCAACGGTTGCGCTTTCGGTCGTTTTGTGCATAGCGATTTGCCTGCTACCATGTAGCAATGGCTGCAATTCAGGTATAACCTTCTTATTACATCTATAATTCAATTCTGACTTGTTTATTTTAGCGAAACGCAAGTACCTATCTGCTTCAGATCCGTGCACTTTAGATTCAAGGAATCCTAATTGCATCAAGACCAAGGAAGTGTTGGCTGTACATGATACCACGCGCATAGTGGTCGAGATTAAGTTCTCCCGCAGCTTAACATACCAACAAGAAAGCAACCTGAAGTCCATGGTACTTCGTTACTTGTTTTTCGTGCTTACTATATACGATTGTACGCGAACGTTCTGACTGCATCTCAGGGACTTTGCCGTAAGCAGCTTTACTGACTACTGTGACACGGAAATGCCAAAAGGTAAAAATATAGAAATCAGATTTCCCTCACTGTTTTGTTGTGCCTCAACTCATCGCTGTCATTTCAAGCATGAATGTTCCATGAAGTGTGACCAACATTGCAGGCAAGATTGAACCGACGCATCTGTTGCAAATTAAAACTAAGTGATGAATTTTTTCAGTACGTTGATTCATTACTTAGTAGTACATGTTGAGTATCCCTAATCTGAAATAACCGAGATGAAGATTGTTTAAGACTGTGGATTTTTCCGGATTTTGGAATAAGTGATACGGTGGAGTTAATGAGAATTGAAAAAAATTTAAAGAATCGATAAAGAAACTCATAACTGGTTGCGAAATTCAGAAATATAAATTATTAAAACCATTTAGCACCTTTACTCGCCCAAATTCTCCATCTGAATACACAAATAACGAATCTGCTTCCTTCGAATAAAAATACTTGTGGCTCAAAACATTGAGTTCCTATCCCAAGGTGCTGCCTGCTATGAAAGTGAAGTTACGGATGTTCCAGAAGGCGGCGTAGCACCTCCATATAAATCACAAGAAAAAGAAACTCAGTTATTCCACAGGTGGAAACGACCTGGCTTTCGTTGCAATACAACATCATCAGGTATAAAAAGATATTTTCATATAGCTTATACAGTTTGAAAGGGACGGAGTTGAGGAAGGGGAAAGAAATGGGGTGGGGGGGGGATTGAACTTAGGAGTTAATGGATTGTGTTCATGATAAAATGCATTCATGAACATAGGGTGTGCTTGTCGTATTCTCCATTTTTGCCCTGCAGACAAAATGAGTAGTGACGACGTGTGCTCACCAATGGGAAGTAGAGAACTTCCGATAATGTTTGACCACCCGGTCCTCATTAGAGACGGAGGGAGGATCCTTTCTGATTGGTCAGGTGTCAGAAAATACGACTGCCGATGGAAGATTGAGGGGAAGAGGGGCGGGAAGGATGTTCCGGCCATCTTTCTTATTATCGAAGGATATTTCAAAAAATTCAGGACTGAGAAGCAATTTAGTACAATGCTAGGGATCTCGGAATTTCGGATTGGGGATACGCAGCCTGTATAAATTTTGAGTTTCGGGCTCTAGAAACTTACTTAACTGTTTGAAGCGAACGCAGGCGCACGGCGAAGCGAAAAGGACCCTTTGGAGCAGGGCAGCTGAAGTGTTTGAGATATTATCACATGCTACAAGACAGCAATATCTGATAATAACATATCTTTCAGCCTTTTCAGCGATTATCCGAGTCTATATTTATTTCAATAAAGAAATATTTCACTTACCAATGAATTCTACCTATGACCGTAATGATACTATGGAAGTGTCATCCATGCATGCACGCTGCATTTTTGAGGAACCACGCGGGAGAAACTTAATGATGTTTTTCAAGAGAACCTGTAAAGTTATGATAGATATGAATTTGTTCAGAGCGCCAAAATTCCAAAGCTGTAGGCTCTGAGCATCTTGACGTTAAAACATTATCAAGGTCTTTATCAAAATCTTTGAGTGAATCTCCGAGTTGTCAAAATTGGCTAGTTCTCTTTCGAACAACCCTGTAACAGACCTCTGAGATCCTAGGCAAAAGGTTGATAAGGTTTTTGCCATGTCATAAATTTTCTCTAAGATTTTCGATCTTATGAAATTGTTTTCCTTGCGACGTATTTGTTACAGAATTTGTTAAATTTAAGCTGGTTTATGAAAAATATATATGTATATTTCTGAAGCGTTTAAAATTTAGCAAGTAATTATAGCTGAAAGGCAATTTCAATAGTACAGTTTGATCTAGTAGGTAAATTTTGAAGCCATTAGCTTTACAGCCTTCCGACAATGTACACATTGTACAATTCTGGTCAGCTTTAATGACGATCTTTACGAAAGTTCCTGCTAAATGTAACTTTTAAGCTTCGCACAACAAGCTTATTGTTAGCAATCGAAATTTTATTCGAAATATCCACCGTTGAGGTAGGCAGCAGAGTGTATTAAGTTGTGACAGTTATTTAGGTTGATAATAAAACATCCTTTGCACTGTCTCAGGCGTGTTATATCTTCTTACCACTGTTATCTTTATTTCCACAAATGTGGAATCTTCCACCATCCCAGATCTCTTCTGCCAATTATTCCCGTCAGTATCATTACTGTGACTGCTTTACTTCATTACATTACATTTCGCTACACACAAATGTTTGAAGAATCAACTGCTGCAACTCTGCATTGATGCTACCGCCGCTAATTCACTAGAAACTAGTGATCCTAGTGTGCAAGCCGGATCTGAGGTCAACTTATGATTCCACGGTACTGATAACAGAAAGTGTATGAGAGCAACTTTTTCACCGCTCAAAACAAAGATGAATTTGTGATTATATCATGATGTGTGAAAATTTGTGAAAATATGCATGAATTCATCAGATGTGAGAAAACAGCCGGTACATTCAATCCAACTGATGAATTCGTGCCTAAGTAATAGTAAGTAGATCACCAAAAAAACATTAAAGAATCTGCTATTTATAGGTTAAAATGAAAATGAAGAATGATATTTTTCGCGAACATATTCCAATAAATTTTCATCTTTGTTTAAGAAAGTTCGTAAGGTATGACGAATAAAGAACAGCATGACAAATAAGCATGATAGGTGAAAGCAACAGAAATACACATATTACATTGGTTCTGTGATCGGCAAAGTGTACTAGTTTTTCTGCTTCAGAGTGCTGAAACAAATGTTACGAAGCTGACGTGAAATTCGATTTAGATCGTATTTACGAATATTTGCAACCTGCTCAACGCGTGATATAAAGCTCAGTGTAAGGAGTAAGTCACGTTATTAGGCTCAGATCTGTTACCACTAATGAGTGCTGCCATGCTAGCAAGGAGTTTGACACGCTTTTCAATGGATCCATACTATCAGTGTTCATACGCGTTGAATTCTGTCATTTCACTTGGAAATTTAAGAATTTATCATTAATGTGATAAGGAAAGTTTTTAAAGTACCACACTATGTACATTCTGTCTGATTTTATCAATCCACTCAAAATAGAAGTAGAACTCTCAATCAACTTAAACTAGAATTGCAGAATGGCGAAAAGCAGGCGTGGAAAGCACATAGCATAAGATGAAAACAACTAAACAGCACCATAATGTATAAACGAACAATTTTAACATGCATTATAATAAATTAATAATTTTCACTTTCAGAGAAACGTCAACGGACAACCAAAATCACCGACACTTAAAGCATACAACTTTGAAGACATCCAGCTTGATGGCAATCGGTATTATGCATTGACGCTGTAAAGTGTAATAATTTTATTGCGTAGGAAAACTGCAAAGGTTACTATATCTTGCACAAGCTGCGATTTTAATGAAATTAGGAAAGATTATTTGGGAACAGAACTGACGGACGTAACGAATTCGTTGATCTCACCAAATATGGCAAGAGCCGTCGACATTTGGGATGATGATTCAGGTAAAATAACACTGTGGTATATTTTATGTGAACTAATAGCATGACGATTTGAGTCTCAGAAAATATACTGAAACGAATAGGTATTGCCACACATCGATATCGCTGTGTGTGACCAAATCGGCATATCGAGCAAAAAACACAAACCGAAAGTCACATCATGCTTCGACATTCAAATAAGTATAATCTGTTTCTCCATTATGAATTACGACCGTTAGGAAAAACTGCCGTTAAAAGTACCGTAGCAGCTTCAGCCACATTTTTCCTGGAAGGTTTGAAACAATGTCTTTTAGTAAGGGCATCACCCTGCCTTTTGCTTCCTGAAGCATCTTAAAGCATTTTGACTTAATTTGCCAAATTTTGTTGGAAATTTTCAGAGAAGGTTTTTTTTCACATTTCACTCAGACTATGACCATCTGACAGTTTCTGACTAAAGCCAAACAGCATTTCATATCCATTGTTTGACTTCGTTTTAGTGGAAATTTTGAAACTGGTTCACTTAGCTTACTCGTTAGGGTGATAGGCATCACGTTAGCTTCTTCGGTTCACTAGCTGAACGGCGAAGCATTTAACTCCCCGTTGACAAATCGCGGATTCTACATCCATTCAGGGGATTCACTTCTTTTCCCCAAGGGTGTCATTATTATTATTGTCCCAAGGGTAGAATATTATTTTACCTACCTGTAAATAGCATATTTTATAATACATTTTGAAAAATAAAGCAGCCCTGACTCGTGGCACTGAAACGGAGATCAACGCCTACGTAAACTTCATGAGACATTACATAACACGCCATCAACAGACCAGCATTTTTCAGCCATGAAACTCTTTTATTTTGCTTTTTTAACGCAAAATATATATCTTTATAATGTGTCGTTTAGTTGATGAGGCAGGAAGTCTTGCTGTCAGATCGGTATCTTCGATGAAGGATAGGGAAGATACAAAGTATGCAAAAGCTGAAAAGAATATGGCTCCGAAGGTCGTTTCCGAAGATCGCAAACGAATTGAGTACAACGTGAAGGTGAAATTGGCTGAAGTGCCGAAGGAATCGAAGTTGAAGAAGTTAGCCACTGAAGTAAGAAATGGATGATGTATATCTGAACGCGAGTCAGCGCAAATGCTTCAAGTTGAATTTTTCAATTTTCTTTCGAAATGCATATTAATTACTCAAGCAAAAAAACGGCATATTCTGCTGTTCCTTTGTACCGGAAATGAAGCGGTCTTTAATGGAATAGTTTATCTTTTAACAAGTAATGAATCAAGTTTTACCTTTTAATAGATCAAGTAATCTTTCAGCTCTTCATTTTTCCTTTTAATAACCCAAGACAGTTGGTGATAATGAAGTTTAAATATGATTACAGTCGCAGATTCAGATCTTTTCTGTTGCTTGCTAAGTTTGTTGCATACACATAAGTTGTAACAATTTCTTCTTCATACAAGGAAGCGAATGAACAATGAGGAAAGACAGCAGACCGGGTGAAGAGTTTCAACCGACAGCTTCAGTATAGTCAACTTCATTCTCTAGGCAAATAATATTGCGGAGTGGGGGCAGTATCATAGTGGGTTAGCAGTTTGCTTTGTACTTTTGATGTCGAGTTCTCTTATTAACTGCCAATTCCCTTAAGCAAGGAATTCACCCCACCGTGTTTCGTTGCAACCAGCCGAAAAACGAATAGGAGGTTTTTGTTCTGAAAATGACATGGGCAGCATGGTATTTTGGTGTGATCATGCGAAAGCGTGCGAGCTGTACGGTGATGCTGTCTAATGTGTACCTCTTCCGGTTGCCGATTCTCCTTGATCGACGCGTAAATATAAATTTATGGCTGTGTAGGGTAAATCAATATATTAGCGTCAAGTGATTCGCATTTCTGAGCACTGTATAGCAGTGCAAGTTCAAAACAGCTGGATGCTACTTGATCCAGTTCATTAATAACTGTAGTTTCGAGACAGAACAAGGTAAAATTCGTCAAGAGCAGAAGTTCTTATTCGCAATGAAATATCCCGCAATAAGAGTTTCCGCACGTTCGGCGAATCGCATAATATGTTGTGTTTTCTTGATAATCTAAGTGATCTACTTTTAGTACAGAAAAATCGATACCAAGCGATACGGTACCTTCGGTCTCCAGAACTTGAACATTGACGACATGAGCTTTTCGAAATCTTGGTTAGATTTTGCATATACTCGTTATGCCTTAAATCAATTTTTTGTTTAGCACTTGCTTAAAATTTTCGATGTCCTATGAAGGTCTTCCGCTCAACGGTCAAAAGATTGTGACAATGAAAGAAAGTCTAAAAAATACGATTGAAGCACTGCTGGAATCATCGAAGGTGATAGAAGTCGAAGTCACCTTTAAATAAAGCAATGTAGTATTTGAAATGCTGTATGGCTAGATGTTTGACCAGCATATAGAAAATTTGTAGCGTAGATTTAGTTTTGTTATCAGCTTAACTATGGATATCTGACTACAGCATAAAATTTTGTTTGAACTTTTGAGTTATGCAGTAAAGTGTTAGATTATCATTTGTTTAGTTGTGCTCTATTACGATAATCAAGAATCAGTAGACAACTGAGGGGTCCCTGTCTTTGCAGGTATAAACGCAAAGCAAAATATCAGTGCATTTTATAAAATGATATGGCGCGTAGTAACAAAATTCGCATTTGAGCTTTCAATAACTTGAAGTACGAGCTCCAAGCAAAAGATGATCAATATCAGGTCATTCCGAGAAACACGGTACATTTCAATACTTATGCACACAGAAGCGAGGATCATCAAAAAATTTCAACAAGGCAAGGAAGCTGAAATAAATTAGATTCTATCCGAGCCATTGAAATTTGTGAGCATCATAGAGAATTGTTGAACTGCCTCAACGAAAAAGTTTCGCCCCTATTGGTAGATTGAGTCGACACCCAGAGTCGCCAGTTTATGTGAGTCATCAAACCATCTTACTGCTAACCAGTCACACATATCTTAAAAGATATCGAAACATTGTTTTGCATTATAAAATGAATGTTACTGGTTTATCACATGATAAATCACTGCCAGTATTTCGAGTAATATCTCAAGCACCTCCTTCGAACTATTTTGATTTTTGTGGTTCCCACTCCATTTCGCTTCAGATACCATCAGTGCTTCATGACCGTAAGCAGAAGCTTTGAAGAAGGCCTTGAGACAATAATTGAAGGCACCTGTCATCATCCCGTAACTTCACAAAATCAGTATCGCACACAGATTGTCGTTTCCAATCGCGAGAATACAAATGTAGCACCGTAAGACAAGCTCCGCCGTTGCTGGTCCCAAGCCAGGTTGAGAAAGGAGGAAGGATGGAGACGGTAGCGAAGTCTCCGCAAAATTTAGACGCCTACTACTCATGATATTGAAGCCATCGAAAACTATACCAACTCGGTCGTCGCACGGATTACCAAGGGCCACGCATGCTGTTGGGTACTGAGGCAGACGGCGAAAAGTCGGCGATAAGAACCTGCTCATCGCCATCTGCTAGTCGGGGCGTAGCACCACAACAACCGAGATATCAGTCAGCAACGGAGAAGCAACTCGTTCGGAACGGAGGAGGCAGACAGCGCCATGCCATTATAGCACGTCAAAAACGGTTCCACAAGAATGATATCGCCAGTGGGAGCTTACAGCAGGACACTGCAATATATCCGCACTCAGAGGAAAAGAACTCCAGGTCATAGAGTACCAACTCGGCATTCTTGAATTCTCGTCAACAAAGCGCC
>UZAM01009272.1:6686-22755 GCA_900618415.1 Soboliphyme baturini | reverse complement strand
TAATCATGAAACCGAATCACATTTATTCCTATAATGTATCATTAAAGCATCCTGTCGATCTGTAAAATATCTACTGCTTTTCATCTGTACAGCGCTCTTGTTGGATATAAATCCCCTCGTTACTGATATATATTATTTAGTGTTATATATATTTAATTCATATAGTGATGCTAGGAATGATGGTTTTTTGCTTCTGACATGATTTGACACCTTCGATTCGTTCCTCAGGTCATTGAGCCGTCAGTTCGTTTCACTTTTTCCTTTTCTCACCCGGAGTTCGACGCATGAATAGCGAGTCAGTTGCGCAAAACACGATTTTTATCGCTCGCATTAAAGCGCACCGAAGTTTGGCTCCAGTCGGTAGAGCGGTTTAGCGCCATTGAACCTTTTGCCTTGTCCTTGAGCGCGAACACCATCAGGCCGTTCTGACTTTTTTCGGTCCCGTGACCGTCGTCCGTATTCGTAGGCCGACAATAGTTCCGCCAAAACCCCACCGAACCGAACCGAATCGAACTGACCATTTCATCTTCCGTGGGATTTTGACGACCCCCGAAAGATTTCTGGGAAAACTGTTCGGGCCGAAACCTTAGAGGAAGACTTTAGTCGTCAGGTCTTGTCGGCAATTCTGCCAGCTTCTTCGAATATTCCTTACTGAAATGATTTCTCCTTATTTTACACTGTTCACATTCGGTTAGTCTTCTGCCGAAAATTCGCCTAGTAGACCGGCGTTGCTCGGTCGGTACAGCGTCGGACCCAGAATCGAGCAATTTTTGGTTCAAACTCCGGTCAGGTCAGGCCATTTACTCTTTTCATCCATCTTTTCGAGGTAGATAAATGAGTGCAACGCTAAATAATCATTGCCACAGAAAAGAGGGTCGTTTCCACGCAAATTTTCATTAGGCTACGATGAACTTATTCCCCTAGCTCGAACTTTCCTATTTATAGTGGACGAACTTTCTGCTACATCATACTTTTAAATTGTTGCCTAATAATGAATGTCCGTCTCTCGTACGCTTGCATGATTGGCGGGCAATTTGTGTCGTCCTTTGTTTCATGAAGCGTACGATGCGATCTACGTTTTCGTACCATCAGCCGTGAGTGCCTTATTTTATTGAAGACAGATTCAGCATCTGTTTGGCAAGCAGAGTGCTAGTTTATTGATTCAAGACCCGGCATCTTTCCGCTCTATCGAAAGTGTGAACATCCGCGATCATTCAACCTCGGATCGTTCTTAGAATGCATAGTTTGCGATACATTTTGTCATATTACAATCGCACTAAAACAAACATATTTAAATATCGAAGTTTTGCTTGAGTCGAGTTCGAAATTGGCTCTAAAAATTATTTAGCTTTGTGTGGTATCGCTCCTTGGAGACGAACTGAGGTCTGAAAGGTTGGGGACTCCGTACATAATACAGTTATGGGGTATCCTCCTGTAGAGTTTATTTGCAATTTCGATTGCAATCGAACAGGTGTGATACAGTGTATTTATGGTAGATGATGAGTTGCTAATCGACGTTTCAGTCTGCATCCCAAATTTTCTTCAGTCTGTAGTTAGCTGCACCTTTGCCTGCTGGTTGCAGGAACGACCGGTTCCTGGTACAAAAATTGGCGGCATTTGCAAACTCTACCCGGAAACCACCGCATCCTGACTAATCACCAAATATATCTATAAAGCACCACAAATAAATACCGATATTACGAATGTTTTAGGAAACTGCCAGTTTCCAGTACCGCCAGTAAGAATAGCATTCACTTGGCATTACTCCGGATTTGCACGGCATAGCGCACCGTCCTTTTGTTTCTAGTACCCTATGGCACCGTTTTCAGACAGTCATGGCTCCACAGCGATCCGACACTTTAAGTCCATTAGGTGGTGCTCTTTTGCGCCTTTGCACTTCATGTGCTAATATTCTGTGAAGCCATGAACTTCTTAAACTGCCCCCTCCTCCTAGGCTACTGTAAGCGAGGGGGGCGGTGCGATACGCCGTTCAAACCTGCAGAAGTGACAAGAGAATAGGTGCGTAAAGGTTTCAGATCTTTTTCCTTTAGGGTTGCGGAGGCAGACGAGTTAACGACTCCAATGTTTCCTATAGCGTTGAGCTTCGACAGAAGACTATTTCAGTCTGAAACTGAGTGTGTCATGGTACCTGCCTTACGCCATTGTTGGCTTTTCCAAAAGTCTTCGGCCGGTCGTTTGAGCAGGTTGTAAATTTTTTGCCTTCTTTTCTGGAAGGCACCACGGATGCGACGTTGTCAGTTTCAACCGAGCGTTCTGGAACTGACCGTAAACAACGTTCTACGGGAAAGTGAGATAATGTCACTAAACCAATTTAGGCGAAACCTAAATACGAACGTTGTTTTGTATTGTTATTCATTAGTTAAATGTACGAAACATATCGCGAATAGAGTCAACTTCAATATTCACCTCTTTCAGGACTGAATAATTATTTGTACATTTTATACACAGCGCTATATAGTGTTTATTTTGACTTGTGACTGAACGTTGTTTTTGCTCGGTAATGTCTTTGATCTGATCAGTAGCCGATATTTCGCTAGTATGAAGGCAGTGTAAGTGATCCCTATGGCTGCTTGCGCCTCAAGATGCTGGTTGATCGTCGAAAAGCTGCAGACCTCACTTAGAGGGCCGGATATACAATAAGGGAAAGTGGTTTCGTGAACATGGATCACTCAAAGAAAGCTGTGCTCCTACTAGTCCATTCCCTTTCGTAAGAAATTTATTTCTTGCCTTTCATTAATTTTCGGAAACTGCTCGATCTAGCGCTGTATATTAATTATTGTTATATTATTAGTATTTGACCTCAGTTTTCGATAAAGCGATTCATTTCGGATATCGGTGATTATCGATTTAGGGCGTGGTGACACAATGGCAAGGAGTTCTGTTTTGAACTCCGAATCCGATTCAGAACCGAACCATTGTCTTAGCCGCGAATCTTACTGAACAAGGAATTAATCCAACGTTGTTTCGCCCAGCCAGGCGAGAAAGGGGCAAAAAGTCGACGACTTGAGCATAACAAGGACAGTATGGTGTTCTCGCCTGGTCATGTCAGAATGGACGAGGGATACGGCGATCCGGTCCAATGCGAAGCGCCCTTGTGCCATTTGACAGCTGACTATCCACCGTAATATCAAGCATACAGTGTAATCCGGAAAAGGAAAGGAATTAAGCAAAGGATGGATCCCATTTGATATGTTTCTCTGTATGTGGGACAAATTCTTATCTTATTGAAAAATGGAGTTACTAACATTTATTTTTCACATATGGGAACAAAGGCACGAAAGCGTCTTTGTTGACCTTAGAAATTTAAACGTTAGGATTTCACATCCAATTAAGGTGGACGATGTTTCTGTTGTAGTGCAGCAAAGAAGTCCTTCCATAATACAGGTGAGAAACGACTGCTAGTCAATCACCCTTGCATAATTTAGACAACTTGATACCGTGTTCATCTGCTGTATCGCTGACCTCTGTGAGGTTAGGCCCATATGTGCTCGGTTCACTGGCCACCGATTGACAAGATTTATCGCCAGACTGTGCCTATTGGATGAGAGAAGACAAATTAGTAACCGTCCAAGATGGGACAATTTAATTTTTGGTCTACAAGTGCAGTAGTGGTAAAGGAAGACCTGAATGAGGGAAGACCGGATGAAGTGATTGACAGTCTGTTTGACTGTTGAATACCTCTCAGTCAAGATATCAGAGAAAGACGTTAGGCTAAGCCGACCTCATGTTGATTGAAGTTGTGGAAGGTGTATCGAAGTCAACAACCAGGACGGAGGCCCGCATGCCAAAATGAAACACCGCTGAGTTCATAGAGGTCTAATCGGGTAACGAAAAGGTGGATGGCTGACACAATCCTTCCGGCCTTGTAGTACGTCCATTCAGGGGAAATCTGCTATGACCTAATACATTTGGCATTATCAGTATTTGTCAGCAAAATGTAAACATCCTGTCTCCTCTAAATAACTGATAACCTGGCTACACTGACATGATCCTGTGAGTGATTCAACCACTCCTTGTATTCTGTCCACTGCAGATGCCCAAACCGGTCGATAAACGTTGCTTGATACTCCCTGCGAATGGTCCCGTCATTCGCGTCAAATAGGTGATGAAATGCATGATCTAAACAGTGACATACAGTAAACCAGTGACTGTTTCGCAGATGGAATGGCGTCTGGACTAAAGTGATTTCTTTGACCGGTTCCTTTCAACTTCGATTTTCATGGAATTGAAAATTATTACTAAAGGAAGTAATATTACTATTAAAGGAAGCCGCGACCATATAGCTCTGGTTGGCCGTGACGACCGATGATTGTCTCTCATTCCAACGTTGATTTATTTGAACTGCTACGGGTTCATGCAGGGGGCCACCTGTGGGCGGTATATGTTGAAGTCTTTTGCGCGCTTCCCATATTACCGACTGACTACTAAGAAACTGACGTGTACACTATGGTAGATTTGTACAAGGAGAAATTTCTCATTCAAGTGTAATCCTTATAGTAGTATACACTATAGCCGATTCGATCTTCTCATCATTCCTGCTTTTATCTTAAACCTGCATAACGTTTCTGTAATTTAATTTCAGAGACGGGGATAGGGGTAAATCTCAGCTTTTACCTGTACGTAAGTTTTTACTATCTTTTTAATTACTGAATTGTGCACCTTTCCTGCTTCAGACATGCCCGTTACATGCTTAACTTACCAGTTTATAATTTTCAAACATTGCTGAAACGACCGCATGATAGCGTATCAATTAATCAGAATTTGATAGTGTTCAGTGTACGCTGCTTCAGCAGAATAGAGTGTCTTCGGCTTGTTTACAGTTCCCAGCGACGTAATTCCAAATCCTCTGGGAGAGTACTAACGTCGTCTGCTTAATTGTTTACTTCCTTCGGCACCAGCCGTCATGCGTACAGTCAGGTCGTAGGTTTTGATTTATTCCGTGCCATATAATAGCCGTAAAGGAGATCGACAACGACATATATTCTTCGCGATTGTAAATTCGATGTTGTTCTCCGCAAGGGGAAGTGGGACGTTGACCAAGAAATTAAATCTGTCGTCATCGTATGTAACACCATCATTTTAGGTTACAGATCGGCGTCGAATAAAGTGCCTAAGGATGCCCGAGGAGGGAATCGCATTTCAGGGAGTATGAGGTGGAGAGTCTTCCTCTAGCGACTAGTGGCTGGAATTTCATTTCGAGAACCCAAAAACACTCGGTACAGGATGGAACAGTACTAATCATGGCTGACAGGTGGTCTTTGTTCTTTAAGATAAAGATATTCTGGCTTTAACCGAGCAGGAAACGTTTTAAAGTAATTTTCCTTACAAAACATGACGAATTTTTTTCCTGGTGCCATTGATTCTCTGATCATAGTGTATTGCTATAGCCTTATTCACTACCGAGAAAAATGGAAGGACACTGTGACCTCTGGCATATTTTTCAAAGAAATTTACAGGGAATCCAGACAATCGTTTTAAACTACAGTGTACGCAAGAGTAACTGTAAAGAAAAACTGAGAAGTTCCTTTTGTGCGTGGGTAATACTAAACATCGATAGATGGTTTGAAATGGTCTTCAACACCTTGTAGTGCGAAAGTTTTAATAAAAACAGTTACTCCAAAACATCCTCACGTTACAAACAATATTTTACTGATTTTCGATACCAGGGCTTATACGATTGTTGATAGATCTTCGGTATAAAGGGTCATAACTGTAAGAGAACTCTGCTTAGGAAGAATGTCGTCGTTGGATTCAATGCTTATAGGTACGATGAGGATTCGAAGTCAACTCCATTTGTTCAGAGGCCGACGTTTCGTGTTATTCATCGGCATGACATACACTACTTGTGTTGGGCTATCTTTGGAGTTCATGATTCCATAATCGACCTTAACGTTGTAGTCCGAGAAGTTTTCTGGAGAATAGAGACAAAAACGGCGGCTTTAAGTTTTCTGCATGTCTATCGCTTCCGAATCTGGAGAATTACCCTAGAATCTGATGGTTCCAAGGAAGAAATAATTAACATGTACGAACGTGTTAACCTGTAGAATGTCGGTCTTTGTTGCACTTTCATTAATGATGGCGCCATTTCAGGCTTTTCTTTACATGAAGTTAATGGTGGGGGGGGGTGATCATCATTTCCATGCCATCAGTTAGGAGTGCCTTATTTTAAAAGCAGAGCCGAAAACAGCCATTTGGCAAGCACGTTGTGTAGTGTCCTGTTTCCTTTCCATAGAATGGTGCTCATTAATCAACTTTGGAAAGAATAAAGGCAAATGACCTTACCGGGATTCGAACCTGGGACCTTTCAGTTCTGCGTCAAACCGCTCTACCGGCTGAACGTCCCCGGTCAGTGGTAGTGGATAGGTACGGATATTCTAATGTAATAATAATAAATTAGCACTTCACTGTTCTACAGACAAGTGGTCATCTTTCAGCCGAACCACTTCGATTACTTTCAGGGAAAACGTCTTGACGATCACTGTAGTTTCGCTACAACGGCAGTTATATTAAAATATCTGTGTGTCTGTATGAGTATGTCTAGAACAATTAGATTGACGATTTATTGAAGAACAAGAGGCGGAATTTAGACAAGTTTCAGAAACCTAAAGTTACTAATAACATAGAAAACTTGTGCCAATGCCGTTTCGCAGACGATTAAAGATGATAAGCATTTTTGATATCATAGATGGTGACAGTGGAGTAGGTAAATCTTTAATAATCCAAGAATTTGGAAATTATGCAAATGGTGCACAAGGGATTGAGGAACGCGCGACCATTGTTGAATCCGAGATAAGCTCCAAAAGGATCTTTCACCTTAAGGTAGTAAACCGTGCGTGTGACAGGCTACAATTTGACATATTGATTTTTTCTATGAATTGATGTTCCGAAAATAAAGTCTAATAATTTGTTTTAAACTGCAGGTTGAAATCAGAAAGGCAAGAAAGGAAAGATTGTAACTTTTAGAATGTCGATCTTGCTTATATACTTATGACCGGTACATTTGTGGTGTCCATATTTCCATGAAGTTAGCGGTAAGGGCGTAAACTGGTCTCCATTTCCATTCCATCAACCGCAGAGCCGAAAGCAGCAATTTAGCAAGCACAGTGTGCAGTCTCCTGTTTCCTTCCAGCAGGAACGATATGAATTTATCAGCCATGGAAAGAAGAGAAGTTAGTGTCTCCGACCGGGACCTCCGACCGAGCAACCCTGACATGAAGCCGGTTGTGGTAAATCGCTTGTAAAGAAAATTCGGGATTTAGCCAAAGATTGCTTTTTTGCTGCAAATGATCCCGGCACCTCCAGAATTCGAAACCGATCTCTCAAACTCTGCGCCACTCCAGCTTGAAATAAGCTTGAAATCGAATTCAGGCATACTTACTCATAATCATGGGATTGGTTCTGATTAAAATAAATGATTCGATGGTGCATCATAGTGTATAGTTGAACATGTCTTAGAGAACCTTCTAACTTTAGAGAAGAGCGTTTCATTTCGGCAAAGCAAATCACGATCATCATCACTGAACAAAAGGCGGTCGTCGGTAATGCTGTGTTTGCTCCTTACAGATCGTCATAGTACGTCATGTGCTACTAGAGTTGTTTTTGAGGCAGTGACTCGTCTGATGCATTTGCTGCCGGGCAGCCGTCGTCAAGAACATGATGTAACGCCGGTTATTTCTCACCTCGTGACATGGCACGTCTTCACTTGTCGTTTCCTGTAATTAAAGACATCAATAAATGATCATCTGTTACAACAGGAGGACAGGACAAGATTGTTTCCTGCTTGTTCGCTAGTGACTGGAAACGGGAGGAGGTTGAGGTACATCAGCTCATCTGATACTCAAACAGGGGTAGACAGGCGGATGAACGGTGCTCATTGTTGTTCTTTCAGAAAGTCTTTAAGGCTCGATCGATCAGCTGAATTAAATGACCGACGGGCATACCGTCGGCACGAAATGAACATTGTAATTAAGGGGTTTGTCTATATTTACCGTGCGGCGACAAACCTATCACTCAAAGCGCCGTCAAAACTGAACAAGCATCGTTTTGCTATTTTGTTAGATGGTAATGATTTATCATTAAGCACTGACGAGGCGCAAACATCGCCACCGCCACCGTCTCACGATCGTCTCCGTTACGAGCGACTGCCATCGCCGAACCGTGCGGTCACTCAAAGCTGACCGACGGCTATTCTTATGCGTCCGTTCGTCTGTCCGTTCACTAACTGGCCAAAGCGGTGTGTGCACAGCTAATTACCGAACAAATCTATTACATTATTTATCGGCTTCGTGTTGTGTTGATTCTGTCTGGCCTCGTCGTCTCGGTGGGGAAACAATGCACGCTGGACACAGCTGTGTCACACGCGGTCGTTCGGCCCCTTAGCTGCCTGTCACGCGGCCATCGACTTATCATTCAGTCACGAGGCAAATCTTGACTCACATCGCCATCGCTACACATAATGCAATTAGCGTCTTACATGTAATTTGCATTATATGCAGGGCAGGGTCCATGGTACATATGTCCCCCGCTTCACACTTCGGTCGTCTCAAGATCGCCTAGCACCGATTGCGCGTCCGACGAGTATGTGGTATGACGCAGGGCCTTCGTTCGCCACGGCCATTGTTCGACCCGCGAATTACTAACCGATGACACATCGTCTGATGGAGATGTGCTTTTGTGTATCGGTCGAGTGGTATTTGCCGTCGTGGAATCTCTTTAGCAGTAAACAAACGATCATCAGATCTGACAGATGCCAGGCAGAATGCTTGTGATTCACTGACAGCAAAAACGCCACAGTAAGAAAGAAAGAAAGAACGGTGGCTTGTTCCGCTGAGTAATGACGTTCATGTCTTTTGAACCGATTCGCGGGAGGGTGATTGCCTGACCGTGTAGCTGGAAGAGAGCAAAAAGAACATAGTTGTTAACGGTGCTTTTTATATTTGATTTTACTGCGGCACCTGCATAAATTATGGTGAAGTGGCTAGCTGGGAGACGTGGCCATTTTTATAATACACATTTGCATCATTGTAATGTTCAACAAGACTAGAAAACTAGTTTTGTTTCCATGGAACTAGGCTTGATGTTTTCCTCCGAACTACCTTGTTTTGTTTTCTCATCATTACAGAGGGTCGGCAAACGTGGATTCGTGAAGAAAACTGAAATGAATAGAATACACCTCCACGATGAATCGAATGAGTTGCAGCCGAACACTGGTTCGGTTCTGGCCAGTTCATTGGCTTGCCAGCATTGCTTACATGCCGTTGACGCTCTTCATAGAATACCCTGCTGTTGGTGTTTTTCTTGCTTAACGTCAGCACTCTTCACAAACAAGGCTCTTTGCCTCACTGTCAGCTACCACAAAGAATGGAATCGCACAACCTTGAAAATTTAGCCACAGTTTCTTTTGCCGACGGTTGCAAATGCTCTACGAATAGGAATAATCTGTGTACCTTTCAGTGATTTAAAAGGAACGTTAGGCTTTGAAAGCCCGCCCATCAAGGGCTTTCCAGCTTGCTATCTTCAGACTTGTAATTCAACTTGATTAGCGCTACTGATGTCTCAGCACTATTTCTGCCGTAGAAATGTCGAATCTGAAGGAAAATGATAAGAAACTGAAGTGGTGTTTCGATTGCACTTCAGCTCTGAGTCTCTATGCGATTACCTTACGTTTTCGGCCGTTGACGTATCATTCAAGTCGGTCAGCAAAATTTTTATGCAAAAATTTACACCAGAATTCTTCGAGTACTTAAAAAGAAACTTTGGCTTATGCTGATCGCCAAAGAGAAGCAAAATCATGGACATGCAGGTATGAAGTATGCAATGTCATCTCGATTGCGATCTCTGATCAGCGGCTAAAATTAAACCAGATTAGGCGGGACGTAATTAACTAGAACAGGTTGCCTGGGTTAATTTATTTTTCAATTAAATAGTAGCAAAATAAAATAAAAAGTAAACTTACCTTCATTGGAATGTTACACTTTCGTGATTGGACTGTTTTTTGGTACCATTCCTTTCACTAAGTTACTGATGGTTCGCTGTTCTCCTCAAAGGCAAAATTGATAGCTCTGTGGCAAGCAAATGTGTAATCTCTTGTTTCCTTCTCACAGACTGGTAATACTCATTTTTCAATCTCGGAAGCAAGAAAGGAGAGTTACCTGATTAGGGCTCTAGCTCGGGACCCCGATGATATAATGGTAGAGCAATACAGAGTTTAAAAGGAACTGAAAGTACTTTCCAATCGATTACTGACCGGAAATATCAAACTTTCCCCTTAAATCCATCGATCATTCCGTATGATTAGTTAAAGTGAGTGATTTTCGGAAATGCTCCATGGCAGAAGCCCCGAAAGTTTAATGCTCTCTGTGGCCCATCGGCTTCCTCTTGACTTTTTATCGGTGGTTGTTGAAATTCAGGTACCATGATTGTTCGCAAATCTGCGACTGTCATGTCATTTGTATCCATCTGGGCTGCCTTCTTTTAGCACCTGTGTTATCATTAAATTCTTATCAGTTGAGGATGTCGAGTTGCTCAGAATAAACTTTCGTTATGCATGCTTTGTCCGATGACGCTTGATTAATCAAAGCTATAACAAATAAAACTCAAAGCTCTCTTTCTTCCCCGGAGATGGAGCCTGATTTGTACTTTGTTGCCGAATTTAGATGTAAGTAGTGCGTATATAAACGAATTCATGAGTATTTCGTGACATACTTCAGAAGTCCTCGTTCCTCTTACCGTTTTCTTCTGAATTTTCAGTCGGGGAAATGATTAATTGTACAAAATCTCGTAAGTTGTTCTTCAAACTCTCATCTGTATTGAGCTTGGTTCATTCAACTCGTTCATTCCTTCAGCCCTTTTTTCTCGCTCCGTGATTTGAAATGCAAAAATGTTCTTGTTTCTCAATCGGTGTATCGAGAGACAGGGAAAGAGGAGCTGTCTATCGACTTTCAAGGCGATCATACTACACGCATCCTACTGGAGCATGAAAATATCATTTTACGTTGCCAAAACAACACTGCTTTCTTTTCCTCTTTTTCTTGAAGTTCATGATGCAGCTGTAGATAAATGATTCCAGTGTAGATGCCATACAAGTGACGGGCCACACAAGCCATAATTGCTTTTCACAATGTTGTTGCAGTGGATATATAGTACGACGAAATTTATCGTCATCTTGTTTATTTCCGGATTGCACCACTTTGCGATATCTGCTTAATCGGCTGTCAGGTGGATCAAGGCGAAATGTAGTCTTGATTGCTTTACGGCACAGTCGTAAGAGGTCAGCTTTGAACTCCACAGGTACCGGTGGAATTACAGCAATAGCAAACAACTACTCTTAACTTTATCTTAATCCCTTGAGCAAGGATTTTACCACACAAACCGAGAAACTTGTAAGAAACAAGTCGTCGACGTGCTAACAGTATGAAGCTCATGGTGCCCTGGTATGGTTATGCCGCAGTGAACGTGAGGAACGATCATTCCGTAAATTGAATGGTGCTCCGGTTGTGGCTGCAGTTCGCCTTCGTGTACGAGATACCTAACTGTGCAGTGCGATAATGAACGTAAGGTATGAAGATGTGACTCCTGCTGTTGTTGTAATGGACGCGCATCAGACAGCTGACCTCACCCTTATGCCGTCCTGCATGACACCACAATGCCTTGTTCTCACTTTCGATCGCTGATCAACGATTTTCTGCTTGTTTCGGTTTCAGTTCCTTGCTCAGTGAAAGTAACGCGTAAATTAGAAAATGTTGGTCGATGCCCTGTGCATAACCAAACCACTTCTAACTGCGAAATTGCCCCCTCCCCATCGCCTGCCTAAATGTCAGTTGTCGGCAAGGATACACGTCAAGAACTACTTTGAACACTTAGAGCTTGTGTATTTAAGAGTTGCTGACGGGCCTTCAAGGTTGTTAAGAGAAGAATCCCGGCGCTGATTTCCTGAACTTGTTGCTTAATGTTCTCCAGGAAAACGAGAGGATGAATTCTCGCGATACGGATTATGCATATGGGTTAGCACGTATTGACGGTAGGATCGAATGAAGTAAACTAGAACAACTGCAGATTTATGTCATATTGGGAAGAATGATCAAAAGTTTTGTGAACCCTGAAATAACCACAGTATGCCACGTGTCGTGTCAGTTTTTCGCATGTTTTCGACCATTAATCGACTTCGATTCTTCTTTATCTGTTTTTGAACTGGTTGTATCGGAGTGGAGCGCGAGACGTTGCATTTCTCGTTAATGAAAATGAGCAGCTACTCTGCACTAGAGCTTAGACTAGTTATTTTACTTAAGTCATGTGAGCATGAGAAAACGTCATACGTCATGACCTCATATATTTGCTATGACTACATGTCAGATCATACTAGATCCATTTTTGAGGGCATATGTCGCACCATATTAATGACGGTTTAACTGTGCTTGTTTAATATGGCCCCTGAAAGTGTATCTGGTCTGTTTTCAAACTTCATGCGATTTATATGATTCATAGTCTCCTTGTCCTCTGTTTTCTCTTTATAAAATTCTGTTGTTTCGGTCCGTCAACTGCAAGCCAGTTATAAACCTGGTTGATGAAAAATTGATTATAAATGTAATTGTACAGCTAAACGCAGAGTTAATAATTAAATTTTACAAAGTTAATAAAAAATAGCTGTAACCTTGAGGGCCTGCAGAAACTTGGCGACCGCTTTAGTGGCTCAGACACAGAGGCATTCAGATCAAACCAGTCACAGAGTGCCGTTAGTATTTGAGGCGGCTAGTGCCGCTACCGTTGCTCTGTCTGTTTGCAAATGTTTGCCTTGACTAAACAGATCTTCTTTGTTCTCGTCGAGCAAACAGACGAATAACCGGACCGGAGTGCTTGCCTACCGTCTGCGAAAGGTCTTCGTGCGCCTCTTGGCTTCTCGTCGGAAGTCACCGTACGAATTATTGACTTTAGTTTTACTCGTTTTTGTTATTTGCCTTTCAGAACTTTTGTTTTATGTTTCTAATAACGAGAAATAACTTTTTCTCTACGTGTTTACTTATTTCAGGCTCAACGATGGACGAGATGTGGGAGCCAGTGACCGAGTACGCCTGTGAAGGGGACCTGTTGAACCTGACCTGCCCGACTGGTCACGTGATTCGAGTGATAATCGCCAATTACGGTCGTTTCTCGGTGAATGTCTGCAACGAGCAGGGCATAGAGTACCCGAACACGCAATGCCGTCACGAAAAGTCCACCTGGATTATGTCCCTCCGGTGAGTCAATTACTTCTCCCTATCACCATTTAAATTTTAAGACCTTCTAAGAGGATGCAACTAGACAGAGTGCAAAAATATGGATAAGCAGGTAGAATGCGAGATGCCGCTATTTTCACTGATGCAAAATTTAGTTATCTCATTTCTGACTTTCATTCGACAAAATTTTTCAGTTGTCAGAAACACTAGCGTTTTCACATATGTACGAGTATGAATAAAGCCAAGAGTCCACCTTTAAAGTACCGGAAAGCCTCATTTGGTAAAATCAGAAAATAACCTCTCCACCTGGATGAATGTCAGTTAGCCAATAATTCTCTTGTGTTAATCTTAAGGTGACCGCTCAGACTGTTTCCTAACCGACTCATGAAAGTTTAAGCCAGCGGCACAGCAGCGTGTGTATTAACACAAAGGAATGGATCCCTGACCACGATCGGCCATGTTTGCTTGGTGTTGCCCTTCCCAGCTTCAATTATCGTGACTTGTTTTCTGTTTACTCTACTGCGATTCAAAGTAAACATCAGCATTATGCTTCCACGGTGTTTACCGTCCTCTGTGTTTAGTAAGCTTCATCTGGCTTTCGGCTCGATTTACAGCTTTTACTATTCTGTGTGTCATAAACTCCATTCACTAGAGGAAAGAGAATCCTGTCGCCCTTCAGGGTCATCTTCATTGGCTGTCGTCATCGTCAGCGACGTTGTTCATGTTACCGTTGACAGTGGCACTTGGTTCATACCGGTGTAGATAGAAACGACTCGCCATTCGGTCCTGACCAGTAATGTGCCGTTTCTACTGCATTACTGCCTAAGCCTTAGCCTAGATCAAAAGCACGGCGTAACCTTAAAAATGCGTTAAAAAAGTTTATCTTTAGGCATAGGGGTTTGGCTGAGTAGCAATCGTACGGTAAAACCACGATTTTGCTGGCTTCGACTAAACCACAAATCGTTTTCAACCTGTATCGATATGGACGGTAACATGCATACGAAGAACAATTTGGCAATATTCATCGACAAATTAAGGAAGCGAGAAAGCTTACCATAACAGAATAGTCTGCAACACTTTCTCAAAAATAATTATAAATGCTCCTCATAAATGTCCGATGTTTCTTACACGTGTACAAGCGAAATTTCTTTGATTTTAAGCTTTGAGGCTTTATACGGCCTCTTTCTAGAGAAAAACGACCTGTAGGTTTGATTATAATTTTTCACTGATCTTTGCAAACGCACGACATATGGTTCGAAAAGGCAGAATATCACGTGACTGGAGAGGGATAAATAAATGCATGTTCTTATAAATAACGTACCAACGATGGACTGTTATTTATCGATTTGCAGTCGAATGTAACAGCTGGCTATTTTTTCACGCAGCTTAGTGACACGTGTTTCCCATAATCTTCTTAGTAGCCTTTTCGACAGACTGTGCAACCGTCAAAGGAGTCACTTCTTTTCAGTTGTGATCTTCAGAGATTAGCCATTACTATGGGTGCCAATGAAATCCGTATTCGAATGCTTCTTGTGATCTGTTAAGCCCTCATCGCGACGTCATTAGAATGTCGTCGGTCAAAATTGACAGAAACGGTTGTACAACCCTCAAAATGGTTTTTTCTTCTCGCATAGTTTGGTTTCGAAAACATAAAATGAGGAGAACGTAGCGTCGCAGCCGTTCGACCAGCCAGGCGGATGGGATTCAAACAGGTTCAATACTTAATGGCCCAATGTCCGTTAGATTTTGTTGGACACGAGGATGCTTGAGGAAACAGAAGACAGGCCATAACTATTTTTACTCTTTCATAAGGCGAAGAAAGCTGGAAAACACAGGTTGGAAATGCGGTGCTGTTCAAAAGTTGTAACTTTTTGGGGATTTATTTCATCCAAACTTTTATCAAAGTTGATCTTCCAGAAAGTTGCCCACTGATTTTTCTGACAGTAACTCTCTTTATGAAGCTACCAAGATATGCAAGACTGAGTTTTGCCCAGTAACTAAGGAACAGACGCTGCTCATGTTCAATTCGAACGGCTTCTGAGATTGTTGTTAGACGGAAACGTTGCTCTTATCGAAATGAAGTGCTTCTTTTCAACTGTGGAGTAATTAAAAGGACCTTCTGTCTGTCCGTGATGCAGCCATAACATTCGAAATTTGCCAAACACCGTCCCGGTCTGTAGTAAACTACGTGTGTGAAAGTTGTATATCGGAGAAGTGGCATACAAGTCCATTGAAGCATTCGATATACGCCAGTACCATTATTAAAAGGACCTCTGAACCGGAGGAAGTCAGAGTGATGGCTTACTGCTTAAACAAGATAACGAAAAAATACTTTCCAGAAGATGGAAAATTAAAAAAAAATATGAGCGAATTAAATGATAGTAAATAACAGCAAAACTAAAAGATTTTCTACAAATATGAATAAATCCGGATTAGCCGGCTTGTATGACCATAGCACGTGAGGTATAAAGATCAGATTGTCCTGAATGGTTGATACTCTGCGTTCTTTTTCCAGCAACGAGCAAGAAAGAATGAAATCGTAATATCTTTTGCTAATCCCTAAGAATACCTACTTCTTAGCAAAAAAAGCTTTGAAATCGGATCAATATCGAGAAAAACGAACTAACCGGATGTTTGGCAGGTAAAATGAAGGTCAGATAGAGTTAAAGTCATGGAATTACGAAGGATTGCATGAGGCACATAAGGGTGCAGTGCTCACTGGCTAAAGGTAGGCTTCGAACTACGTGGGTGCCGTGTTCGAATCCCGAAAATGAAAAATAGTTTACCTAAACTATTTCATAATTTCTCTTTTAATTACCCCATTTTGCTTCGTCACA